>JAVFBZ010192159.1:2558-14442 GCA_032466195.1 Katharina tunicata
AGCCCAATGATTTGTCCAGTTCGGATGAAATACACATTATACTTTTTTTAAAGAGGAATATCTTTCGATTCCAAGAAGCATACAAATCATTATGGTTATTTTTCTGATAATATTTACTTTGATGGATCTATCAAATGTGTTGTCTTTTGAACACGTGGATGTTTGCACGAGGGTGTATTCCAGGCATTGGCACAGCTCTGCATCAGTTCCCTCTCTCCAGAAACCGTGGCAATTCCAGCACAGATTTCATGCACAGCGTAAATGGGAAAGTACATCCATGTAATAATGTTATAAACTACCATCATTACAGCGACACCTGGTGGCAGAGAAAACAAAATCCGTTTATTGATTGTGTTCAGATGCATTCACACAGAGGTCTGGTGTTTCTTGTACTCTGGTCCTCTCTGGGCGAGAGGGTGTCATAAAGCGGGTTTTTTCCCTATGCTTAACAAACATTGTCATTGGACTGACACCTGGTCAAAAAAGAAAAGTGCGAAATCGAAATCAATGAAGTGAACAACAAAACAAGTTATAAATAAGTAATTAAGACTTTTCGTTTTAATTTGTGTGTCCATAAAACATTTTTTCAATCTACTTAAACTAGTGTATGAATCATTCCAGTGCATTAAATTGTACGTTACAATTGTAGCTATTGTAGTGGCTACTTACAAAAAAGTAACAAAAATATAATTGTGGCCATAAAGTGTCTCAGATAATTTTTTACTATCCTTCTTTCGCTGCTCCTAGCTGTGTGAATGCTTTGTGTTTCGGTTTATACTCTCGAATGATCGATAGGTAGTGTTACTTTCTAACCCTATAGTCGAAAGGGTCCCATTGATATAAATATACAAGTCAACAAGTTACTCTTAAAAAATGGAAAAGACGTCTCAAATAGCCCGTATAGATTGCTCCGGAGCAACCCACCAAGCTTTAACTGTATGAAGATTAATGGGAGGCCAGCAAACATGAGGATTATCCATTCCACCAAAATGCTTTGCGCTGGAAAAAAAAAAAAAACAATGAATGTGTATATTGTAAAGAACTCATGGGTAACAAGTGTTTTTAGATGCAGTGACCTATCTGCTAGCATGGTGTACAGATTTCCTACAATGATAAATACAAGTGAAATACATGTAACATTGTCTTAAATAATTATATGAAGAACAAGTGTAAAATAGTTAAATAAGAATCCAATGTATGTGTCCCGTTGTGATATGAAGTTAATTCTACCCCCCGATTTGAAGGTAAAGGTAGTTTAAAAGCTACAAAAATACTGAAAATTCTGCCAGAAGTTTTAATTGGAAATGTGTCAATCTGCTGTCACATCTCAGCCAGACCGATGTACCGACGTCACTTCTATTCAACCGTGTTAGCCACACGCTCAACAAGGTTCAAAATGTTGGCTCGTTACAAACTAGGTCATTCACCCCGCCTGGATCAAAGTCTTTGTGAGCTAATATGGCCAGGCAAACAAGGCAAACAAAATTAACTGAAAAATCCAAATTATTAGTTCGTATGTGACATGATAGTTCAAAATATTGATAACAATATTTGACTGACCTCCGGAAAAGTCCCTAAAGTCTAAGGAAAAAGCTATCATTCCGACACCGACAAAGTGTAGTAGTGTCCATGGGGACGAGTTGGAATAGCCAGTACACATCTTGATCCAATTAAGGTATGTTAACTGAAGTTCTGTTATTCCAACTTCCCTCCTTTGAGCTTCTTTTCTCCAAGCCTGGCGACGCTGGTTGTTTTAATCTATGCGGTTCCAAGACGATTTTTCTGTGGGTTTTTTTTTCTGTTTTTTATTTCTGTTATTCTTTATCAGCATAAACTCCGATGAAATGTTTAAAACGCCCCTGTCATCGACCGTGAATGTTCAAGTAATCTACACAGGCTTTCTCCTAGTACCAAACCTGTTAACGATTTTACAGGAACTTTCCACTAGATTGCAGCTTTGCCAATCCAAGCTGTGTATTCATAAAGTATTGGTTTTCCTGAAAAAATATAACATTTCATTATAACGTTTAAATTGTGTAAACAAATATGGTGTTTTAGAATGTTCTGTTCGAGCTAAACATTTGTCCCAGCTGCGGTGCTACATTCTAACCCTCTCCCGGTTACGTCTCCTTTCCAAATATACCTGTAAATGTAGACAGCAGAAAGGTGTTACCTTGGGCGTTTAAAACCGCTGTTATATATTACTACCTGCCTTTTTTTGTTTTATCGGATTAGAATAGTGTTTAAAACCCCCGTATCGGTTCTAGAAAGCGTGAGTAACACCTTTGGTCATTTTCGTACCTGAAGTCTCCACATACGAGATATATGTATTTGTACAGTATTAGTTGGTCTGATATAATCGATCAATGAGAGTTTCTCTACGTGTGTTATTTGCGTTATACAAGGACCTTCAAAGATTGCTTATCTCCGAGTATTGACTTTATTACAAGTTCATCTAAAATCCACAAGTAGAGGCGCAATCATTTATTAGGGTTACCGCGAGTAGCCGGTAACCGGGAATATTCGGTTTCTTTAAACATATTATTCAACTTGGAAAGGTATGTTGGTTACAGTGTTAATCCAAACAATCGACATACCTACTGCCCCAAGCACCGATGTCCTTACCAAAATACACATTGGACGTGGGAATAGAATATTGTGAAAGTCGAAGAAGATGTATTATGTTCTGGGCAGGAATGAATTCAGAAATTTGAGCTATTGACTCCCAATATGCTAGTCAATAGCTTTTACTTTTTAGTCAATAGTCAACAAAAACATGACGACTGAGATGGATTTTTAACTTCTGATGAAAATCCGTCTCTGTCGACATGTTTTTGATGTGTACCCAGCTTCTGAATGTCGCTTAAACAAAATATGCTACATGTCTAGATCATATAACCTCATATATCAGTGAACTAATGCTTTGCTCACCCATTCCAGGCGTCAAAAATAGACGACCTGCTGCCGCTGGAGCAAATAATCATAATTATGTAACTGTTATTACAGTTCATGCGATTTATACTGTTGTTTTAGGACTTCAATTCCAAGGATATTCATTACCTGTATTAGCCAAATCGCAAGTACAGTATAATTATAGACTTTGTCCATTCAACATTATAACAAAATATTACACTACATGAGTAAATAAAAATCTCCATTTCCCCTAATAAGTTTATTTAGATATTGAAACGAGGGTGTACTTTTTTTAACCAGTTTTATCCTCTGTTTATTTTCCAGTTTTATCTTTGCTACCCAGGAAAGCAGAGGTGGTAATCTTTCAACTTTTCTCTTGCAACATTTCTATAAAGTTGTACCTAAAACGTTTTAATCTTTATGCACGCATTAAAGAGGGGGGATTTTAACCTGCATTCGGCTTCAGTGTCGCAATGAGACCTAACTCTAGCGAGGTTCAGACCGGCTGGAACGTGTTGCGGCTCCCGCTGGGTTAAACATTCAGCGAAAATGATGTCGTATACTATACTGCTATTTTAAATTGTTGTCCACATTCTCTTAATTTAGGTACAAGTTAATTATAAGATTTATTTTCCTTTAAGAAACGTCGTCGATTCTTTTCCATGAATGTTCTGGCTTTCTCCTATACTGACAAAATGCTAATCACGATGTATATATAGATTTACTTTTTAAATGTAATGTTTACCTACCCTCATCTATAACGTGCACACAATTCATGAACACATACCGTTTCATGCTCCTGTTGTTTATTCCATGTCCTGTACCGTCATTCCTTTGGTTAATTCTCACACCTATGTTCCACGAATGCATCCTGTCCATGTATAGACCACTTTGGCTTGCCTTATGGTTTACCAGAAATGATTCGTGTGTTATCACCTCAAGTTCTATAAACTGCCATTGAAGACTGTTACGTGTAAGCCTTTAATACCGACTGAAAACGGGGTATCTTCAACCAGTTACAGTTTGTGGTCCTGATGCAATACCCATACAATTCATATTCAGACTAGTTTCAATTAAAAAGCAGACAGGTTTTAAATTCAATTCAGCGATTTGTTACACGTGACGTTAATATTATTCAGGTTTCTGTATACGCACCCACATTGCGCCCTGTGCAAACACTACCTTTTGTGATATGAGTTTGTTATTCAAAAGCTCTGCTGTCAATGGAAAATTTTATGAATTGTATGTCTAGTGACGTGTACAACTGAACCAGGAAGACGGCTTGAATCCAGTTTCATAAAAATGAGAAAAAAAATAATACCCTCAATTGTCAAAAAGTCAATAGGCCTATTTGAACTGGTAGCTGGGGATGTCATTGGGTGATATTTAAAAAAAAATTTTCCTTGGTTTTCCACCAAACACAGACATTGCAGTTGTTATGTATTTATTAAATTGGTGTTTAACTTCAGACCAATAATACTTTACTTACATACTTTGCGCTGTCGGTGTATGCTGGAAAAACAGGAAAAAACCTCGTGAAACTACCAGGCGATCTGAGCAGCCACCGGAAACATTCTCTTATACGCCTAAGGTCGGCAGGGGGATTCGGCAGGTTTACTAGCTGCCCGAATTAGTACAAAATAATATCAACGATCATATTTTCTTTTACTTGATGTCAACTCGGCTGGGATAAACTTGCTCAAATGCGTGAATTTCATACGTGTAAAATTACGTCTTATGCAGTTGCGTAGGAGAAATAATTACAAAAGTGCAATGTGTCCATTCTTATCATTCTTGGTCAACGGGCTGGGGACAATGTGAGGCTTGATCGGGTAAACTTGAAGCTGGAAAGGGAGCCTTTAGTTACAGGGGATTATTACCTAGCTTACCAACACAAACTGGACTTCAGAGTAAACGTCCTACTCGGTTTCGTGCATTTCTATTCAGTAATGTTGAAAACTGCAGTTTGTCTCCGCCTTTGAAAACGAGAGAACGTTTAAAGCTTGTCATAATTGTGATTCGTTTGGTGGTTTAAACAATATTTTTAATTCCCGTGTGAAGGCGGAAATAGGGATTGACGAACAGGCTTGATTGCTTGACAACGACTGACTGCAACGATTACAGCTATTTGCCGAATTTGACTACATTTGACGAGGCTTTCTAAATAGCATATATATATTTTTTGTTTGTAAAGAGTAATAACTCTGGCACAGGGTTATCAACTACTTAAAACCGACAAATCATCATCCATTTCTAGATTAATTCTCAGAGACAAGTTTCTGCATAGATCTTGATATATGTATTTGTTTGCAACCTTCGTTTGTATATTCAGGGTTTGTAAATGGAGTCTCCATGTAATGCGATTATATTCGTTAAATTGCATTGAACAGTAGCAGTTGTCGTCCGGCAAGTAACGGTGTGTTAGTTGTTTAATGGACAAATATGATAAAAAGCACGCAGCCGTTTAAAAAAATGAGAGTTAAGACGACAAATACAATTTTGTATATAAGAACATTATGAATCTAGGGGCATATTAGAGTCTACATAATAGTTGTCACTGTATCTGTTGATGGGGTTAACCCTTCCCGAAAGCTTGTTGATACACAAGTTTATATATGGACAACATTGTATTTGTCGCCTTATTTCTCACAGATTTAGTGAAGCCCATTGTTACTCATATCTACAGTAGGATATCGACACACTAGGGTGAGTACCATGCGGAAACCCGACATACAAAGTGAAAAAACTGCAACTGAATTCATAGATTGTATTGTCTTATTTGTAGCCAATTTAGTGATGCCTCTCGAAACTTCCATGAACTGACAACAAACTCTCAGCTTGGACTTGGAAGTGCACGATTAGAGTGCGTTAAACATAACGTAGTTAAATTAGTTAATCTTTATTCTTGCCCACAAACATTTCTTTACACTAAAACAGATATAGCCAGGTATTTATTTTTGCTTAAACTTGCTTTACTATTACAACTAAGAATATCGGTTAAAATTCAGTACAGCCCATTTTGACATCAGGGGGAATGGCTCTTCGCGGCATATTTATAAAGGGCTGCCTATGTCAAAAGGAAACGGCAGTTCATTTTTAACTCCTTATTTATACATTTAATTATTTAATTGGTGTTCAACGTCGTACAAAGACTTTGCGTTGCCAGTGTATGGTGGAAAGCCGTGAAGAAACCTCGTACAGACCATCCTGCGATCTCCGCAGCTACTGGAAAACTTATCATATATACCGTACCTAAGATCCACAGAGGATTGGAACTTAATCTGGGTAAATTGAAGGGACTCGACAGTCCAACGCTCGGCAGTTCCGAAATATCAGCATCACAAAATGTATTTTTAAATAAACTCCCATTCATAATCATGTTAAAGTCGTTGTGTGTTTAAACCGGTGACGTGACTGACAATATTCAAACTAGCTCGTTCGCCTCTATACTGACTTTGGGATCCATAAAATACGGGCATTTATCTTAGAAATAACACATGAAAAATAGTGAAATCTGGTCGAAAATCGCTGGAGCTTGCCCTTAACTATGTATAGTAAAAGTACCTGCAACATTGTTATTGTTTTGTTTTCATTATTTCATATTCATCTCCTGTACATTTCTGTTATTAGACAGCATTTATTTTGTAACTATTATTTGCTGAGTTGCGTAATAACATTTACAATTTCATTGGAATATCTAAATGAAAAACAAATTCAGAATATATTTGAACATGCAATGTAATCAATTAATGTGGAAATAACAAATATTTTTTTACAAAGAACTATCGTATACGAATGACAAACTTATGGACCACGACACTATCGTTGAAAAAGTGAGTGAAAATGTTAACTACCGCCAGCAGTTCGGAGAAGACAAACTATTTCACTTATCTTCTTTTCTTACTGCCCCTGAGAAGAAACAGGTTTTGGATTATACAAGCTAGAAGCTACTGTTTCCTTTTCCAGACGGGGTTTGAGTTGTTTGACTTCGACATATTTGCAGAGAAGAGAGACGACAAGACAATGCTGCACGGGAAACCGTTCATGGTAAAACAAAAGGTCCATC
Source organism: Katharina tunicata (assembly GCA_032466195.1). NCBI lineage: Eukaryota > Metazoa > Mollusca > Polyplacophora > Chitonida > Mopaliidae > Katharina > Katharina tunicata. The sequence continues at coordinate 9,538 of JAVFBZ010192159.1, forward strand.
CTACTTTAATGATATGGACCAATCAATAGATGGACCAAAAGACCTTTCGTCCTTCTTATTTCAGCAAGAGTTTTTTTTTTGGGGGAGGGGGGGGGCATACTGCTAATTCTCCAATGAGACAAATGATCCCCACCTCATCACGCCAAAAAACTTAACTGAGTGAAACTGGGGACGGCAGTAATAGTTTATGTTTTGTTAACCGAATGGATGCGAGGGCAGTATGTTGGAGGTTCGAAACAGCGGAATTTAAAATTCACCTTCGAGATAGTAACGGGGTTTCGTTTAACGGTTTTCAGATATAGCTATTTGCTCAAGAAAGATAAACGTAATGAAAGATAACTGTTCTCTGCCGATTCTGAGACAAGCTCCTTACGGTGGAACATGTTACCGGGCAATCGCTCAGTAAATCCTTTCCAGCTGATATGTCTGTCACTCTTCCCATCCAATATCACGACTGACACGAATTTGTCTGATTATTTCTCGTTTGTAAGTGCTTTACGAGTGGCAATAAATGTCTGACATTAATGATTAAATGGTGCTTGATGTACACTCGGACATAAATAGAAATCAGTTATCTTGAATGATTTGTAAACTTCGCCATTAGTATTGGACTCACGTCCAGTCCAAAGTGTAGTTTAGTTTCTTTGTTGTTTTTTTCCGATCTCCACCATTTTCGCGGGCACAAAGTCTATGGCTTAATTTAATCCAGGTAAAAACTATCTGATGAAATGAATAACAGGCAGATGCGTTTTGGATTTTAACAGAAAGAATGTATGCTTATCAATGGAATATGTTATAACATAGCTCATAGAACACTTGGCCAATAACACAACAAGGGTTCTGCGATTGAATTCTAATGGAATATACCTTATTTTGTTCAGAAATTATCCGGAATAGTACAACAACCATTATATAGTTAAATATTAGTGCTATATCAAAACCTTTCGTGAAAAGGATGTGGTAATATTAAACCGTTTTCAACACAGATTACTGAGAAGTACCTAAACAGTGCGGAGCAACTGATAACAAATACCACTCCGTGTCCCTGATCAATATCCATTTTCTGTCACAAGAAATAAATATCAAAGAAGATATTGAACGATTGAGTGGACAAGGTTGAAGCCGATAACTCTATTCGTTTCGGAGAAGCGTGGCTACAGAGGATTTATGGCAGAATATTTGTGCCACTACTAGCTGATTAATAATTGAAGATTTATGGGTTTGGCGAAGTCTTTTGATTAAACGAATGGCTTTTATTGACTGCATCAAATCGTTTTCCTCTAAAGCGTCATTCGTAAACGAATAGGCTTTTGAAGTTATACCTTTACGAGACAGGACAGACTTGCATGAGAAAATATCTACCATAAGAATAAAATGAATCTTCAGTTCGGTTCCGACCGAAGTCTCTTTTTCAAGATCGGGCTATGAAAATCGTGTATATCTTGTGCCTGTTAAATTTTCCACGAAGTCATGAAGAAGATATGAGAAATTTGATAGCTGGATCCGGGAATTAGGTGACGATCAACTGTTCTTTGGATTCCGTTGTGTTAAGTCCATACCCAGATCAGACACAGATCGACTTGAAAGGTAGTGTCAAGATCATTTTTGTCACAGAACAAGGCACGGTCAGAATATAATAATCCAAGAAAATCGTAACGACACTATCATCTACTATATCAATTTCTTTTGTTGAATTTAAATAGAGCTCCTGACTTACCGTTTTTGTGTGCATATATTTTGTTGCAAATTCAAATAAAATGGACTCAGGCGACGGAAGATTCATTACCTAAAAGAGGGTATTACAGTGTTATTCAACCGTAACACAGTTTATTATTTAAAGTAGTTTTGATGCTGTGCTGTCAGACTCTCTCATAAGGATTTACTTGACTAATTTTCCACAATGTGTTCATCAATGTAACAAAACCTTTACCAAGAACAAGTAATTTTCATGTATACCCTGCATATCACTGTAGACATTTTAGAAATATCGTTGCCATCAAGTTACCGTCTGCGTTTTGCTGGTGAACAGTTTTGCTCCGTCTGATGGGTGCAGTTTTTGTACAAACGAGTTGAACCACAAGACTGACCACTCAGCGAAGTCTGTAACACAGTTTGTTGAGAAGCGTGGAGCTGGAAATCGCGATTAAAACCACAGATAAGCCTTCAACAGTGATGTCAGGATACATTACCAGCAGCAACAACAAGTGTACGTCCTGGCTGTATGACGGAGAAATGGTAGAATCAGAGCTGGAGGAGTTGGAATACGAAAGGGACAAAGAGCACGCCGTGGCATTGACTGTGGCAGAAGCTGTTATTATGGGGCTCATCCTGTTAGGCAATTCCACTGTAATATACATAACGGTGACCACCAAGAAACTGCGGACGCCAACAAATCTCTACATCACATCACTCTGCGTTGCAGGTAAGAGATTTTGATTACAAGGTACTGTTTGTCCTCATATACTCATATACCTATCGCAAGAGAGACAAGTGGGACAATTATATACCGGAAAGATCTGAAGAGATCATCTGTTCACTTGTTTTAGTAGGTTTCCTCTCGGTTTTCCCTCAAACACAGGCTTCACATCGCCAACTGGTCAATGCCACTTTATATACCGAATTAAAGAGTTCTGTTTGTCAAAGCAAGCAAGTGAAAAAATCTTAAAATGACACATTTCCTTTCAGCCCCTTCTCTATCGTTTGCACAAGGGTATTTCACTTTTATGACGGAGGTGCACATCGAACATTAAACGGTAAATTGCACAATCAAATAAGATAAAGTCACGTTTGTGTTCGCTTGGTGGACAATTAATGTTCCGGCAATGCTAAATATGACAGCAATGTTATGAATGTAAGGTGGAACATCCCTTTTTTTTAATTGAGCTGTAGTGATTTCAACGAAAGTCCATGAAGTGTGGACCGAATAGTCAACGTTTGACCCTGATAACGTTTCTTTTGTTTTATTTCAGATATAACTGTCGCAGTTTTACCAGTACCTTTACACGTGATTACAACACTTTCTAACTGGGAAGTTACGTCTGGTGTTTGTAAATGTTTGGAATATTTTAATTTTTTCGCTACTATGTCAAACGCCTACTGTGTCGTAGCCATTGCATGCGATCGTCATAGGGCCGTCGTGCACCCGTTCAAAATCAAAGTTTCATCTACTGGATGTCTTCGTCGCATAGCAGCAGTTTGGACAATAGGGTCCCTCTACGCGATCCGAGCACCGACAACTTATGACGTCACTATTATACGTCATATGGAGCAGGGTCAGATCAGGAATTATCATGTGTGCGTGACAACAGCGGGGCAGTCTGTCAGACAGGGCTTAATAATCCTCGATTCTATTTTCTTGTGCCTGCTGCCTTTTATTATAATCCTCAGCTTATACATCCATATTTTGTACAAACTGTTTAGGAAACAGCGTAAGGTAGCTTTAGCGCTTGGCGTACAGATACACACACAACTTACGAAACGCAACAAGCATATTTTGAAAATGGTGATCGCTGTTATGTCATTGTCGGTGTTTTGTGAGGTTCCAGTATATATCTGGGAAATGTACGTGTTCTTCGGAGGAGGCTCTTTTCCCGGCTCTCTTCTGATGTACGACATTCTAAAGCTAGTTTCTTATTCAAACAGTTGGCTAAATGTTTTGGTGTACGTCGGTTTCAATCAAAGTCTAAGACAAGCTCTTCGCGAAAGAAAATGCTGCTCTTGGCGAGTACATCCGGTTCAAAGTAACTTGCGTTCAACTATCACGCGCATCCCGGAAGAGACAACAGCCGCTCCGAGTGGCAATGATCATCTTGAGATATTTTCCATCTAAGCCTTTCCATGGAAACACTTTTCAGTTTCGTTGAACTCGAACGTGGATTTTAAGTCTATTACTTTGCATAACTGACCAGAATCTTATCGAAATGTTACATTTTTCAAAGTTGAAATTTGCAAAAAATTGTTTTGAGTTGAGCTTGTTAGTAATGAAAGTAGAGTGCTGACTGCCTACATTTGACAAGTTTAGCAAAATATCATTCAAACTTCGATGTGTACTGATATGCTTTGACAATTAATATTGTACAACAAAACCCAAAACACGTGGCGAAGAACAAACGATTCAGTTTTAGTAAATATTTGAAGTCAAGTTTATGTGATCATGATTGTATTGAATTTTAGTATAAAATTGTTGTATTTCATACAAAACGTATTTTTGTTCAGTTCTGTCTGATATATTGCTTCTGTTGGATTTTTGTAATTAATCCAATTGGATTGAAACAAAGTTAAAACACAGGCTAATATAAAGGACTCAGGCCAGTGTGTTCAAACTTCATCAGACAACATGCCGTTCCCCTCTCGCTCACTCCTGGAGGAATTAAAAGGGGAAGGAACACTAGAACTATTCGGGTAAAGAGCTATGTCCACAAATAATGACATTATTACCCAGGTAACATTCAGCCACGTTAAGCCAAACGTATGTGGTGTAAACCTAAAACCATATAATTAAGAAATAATTTTCAATCGCCTGCCGTCTATTGCGAACTTTGGAACAGTTGGTGTGGATGGGTCTATTTTAGGGCGAAGGCGCCAGCCCGAGCCTTAAAATGTAGAAACACGTCCACCTCAACTGTTCTAAAATTTGCAATAGACGACAGTCTATTAAACATTATTTCTATTCTATTATCTACAAATTTCATAACTCTGTACTTACATGTTTTCCTATCAATCGTAGTTCTAAAACTGTAACTCGTAACGTATGGCCCCTGTTATAAAAATTATTGGCAAAGTCATATCTTCCTTCTGACAAGCGCTTACAACATTCTAATCGGACGAATGCATATAGATTGTTTTGAAATTGCTGCCGCGTAGCGAGTTTTCCACACTCAGAAGTTACTTCAAATACAATATTTT
>JAVFBZ010192170.1:12278-26610 GCA_032466195.1 Katharina tunicata
CAATTTTAATTAAGTTACTTTTTATAATTATTCAAAAGGTTATTTGCAAACACCAAGGGGATAAAATCTGGTAATTATAGTTTGGTGACACCTGGAAAAAGGTTGAATATATTGCACATGGTAATTCATACATGGTTATCACAGATAACATTTATGTGAAGTAAGCAAGTTAAAGGGATAGTTTGATATCCTTTCAAAGAGAGTCGGGAAAAAGCGTTTTATTATAGTTATTCTGGAAATTAACCGTTTCTGTTCGTAATTTTGTTTGATTGGTTTAACGTCATACTCAGGGTATTTCACTTAAATGATGACTTTGCATTGATGGTGTATGGTGGAAATCGAGGAGAGACCTGATCTGCAGCCTCTGGAAATCTTCCCTTACATACATGTACATGCATGTACCTTAGTTTGACAAGGTGATTCGAACCTACGGGTACAGTGAAGTGGACTCTTGAATGCTTAACCAACTGAACCATCCCACGGCTACTCTGCTCTTATACTTAAGAAATAAAATAAGAAATAAGAGGTATAAAAACCAGTTAAGATCACTCACTCCTTGTATTTATAATGAAGGACTACGAAAAATACATCATTTACCAGAGATACAAGCATACCCCTCTAATAGCAATGAATTGTAAATATTATAGCATGCGTTTCCAGAAAAGACCTACAAAAAATGGTGTTAATCCCGCATTATCTTTATTGGTTTATGATTGATTGGCTAGTTGACATTTAGGCTGGTCTACAGTGTCAACAATGTCTCAAAGAGTGCTAATCTAATTAACACCACTATTGTGAAATCCAATTAAGGTAGAATTTATGCCAGAAAAGACTGTCTCATCTTCGTCAAAGCTACCTGGTTTTATTTATTGCTGAGGGCAGAGACAAATTATTTACACCAATATAGAATTTAATGTTTCAAGATTGGCACATGACAAGCTGGCTTTGACTATATACTTGACAGTTGATAATAATTAGAAAGAACATATGTTAAATAACAAAAATTACAAAATTAAAATTCTAATACAGCTACAGCGATAAATCTGTCTTCCTGATTGTTTTTTAGTACTTAAAGATAATATGAAATAAAGTTAAAACAAAACTAATAGGACAGAAAATGTGTACATTTCATAATTGAGGCTACTCAATATATTTTTGTTAATGAAATTAAAATGGACAATATTAAAAAGGTAAAGAGATAAAAACTGTGAAAGGCAGATCTTGAAACGATTCTTGTATTTTAGAATTTAAGCCACCAAAAAATAACAAATCACTTTCCTAAATGTGACTTAAGATTAAAAGGTAAAAATTCTCATCATTAGAAACATTCAATCAGATGTTAAATTATCAGAAATCTGTCAAACATGTACTACAAGTGTTTATAAATTTCAGTCCCTGATTATTATGCATTAATTTATTGTGCATTCAATGTGTTTTTATCACAGCCAAAAGTTAAACGTGCAAAAATCTAGAATTTTATTTCCATTAACAGGTAAAAATTCTCATTATTAGAAATATTCATTCAGATGTTAAATTATCAGAAATTTACGTGACAATCTGGGTTTGTTAGTTTGTCAAACATGTACTACAAGTGTTAATAAATTTCAGTCACTGAATATTATGCATTTGTTTCTTGTGAATTTAATGTGTATTCGTCACAGCTAAAAATGAAATGTGCAAAAATCTAGAATTTTATTTCCATATTGCACAGGTAATCAAGCGAGCTCGAGTCATTAAGAATTCTATAACCTCACAGGGACGACGATAAAGCGAAATTAATGCTTGCTTTATTATGCCACTGGATTGACTGAATGAATTAATGAATACATTGATTAATTTTTTATCTTGCCGCCAGGTATTTAATAATTATTTGTCACGAAAGGCTGACGAATAAACAGTTGTGAGATTGTTGAAACAAAGACAGGAACCACAATGTGTTCTCTGTCAAGACAATGTTGCAGAGTTTGGGACAGGCATTAAACAGTTCAGCTGCCTATCTCAAGAAAGCCCTCAGTTAACACGAGTTTTCTGTCCCCAGGGCGTAGTTAAACCTACTGATACCTGAAGAGTTTGGTTATATGTGGTTTTCCCCTTCTACAACGATATTATATGTTGGTGAAGTCACTCAATATATCTTGTGAGAAACCATCTGGCAAATACATGTATGGATCGATGAACTTCTTGCTGGACAAGTCAAACATCTTTGAACCAATGAAATTATTTAAGTAAACAAAGTTGAACCAAATAAGATAATTTTGTAAAAAAAAATTTGCACAATGGAATTAATTAAACAAATGTGTAAAAAATAATTCATGCATGGCTTAGTTTAATAGACAAGGTTACCAATCATGGTAGCAAGGAAAATTAAGCCAGGGATTCAATTATCAAATGGATGACGATTTCTTATTTAATTAATGTACAAAATACAGTATACAATTTCATTTTCAATTAACGTGTGATAAACAGTAGACAATTTCATATTTAAGTAATTTGCAAAATGCAGATGACAATTAACTATTTAATTAACATGCAATATACAGTAGTCAAGTTCTTTTTTACTAAACCTGCAAAATATAGAGATGACAATTTCTCATTAAATTAACACGCAAAGCTTCAGTCTAGATGTTAAAACGATTATCGCCATCTGGCTATTAAGAGCAGTATGTGTTCTAGATTACATTCATACTGTCATACTTAGAACTGGAGGAACATTATCTTTCCAACAGAGCTAACACTTTATTTGGTGGAATCTGTCTGTGGCGGCATTGCTTACCGTTGATATACGCAACCTTCATATAAATGAAATACACTTGAGCATGGCGTTAAGCATCAATCCACAAGTAAGTTACAGTTTGAAATTGTCAGACAAATAATCAGTTTAATGCAACTGCAACAAGAAATAAGAAAAACGTTTCCTTTTATTTTCTTCGATTGTTGAGTAAACAGTTCATTTCCCTTCACACTTTTATTTTAAACTCAAAATACTTGAACATTTTCTCTGAAGAAAGGAGGGAACAATTAAATTATTTAGCAAATAATTAAGCCACTCTGGTTTGTTTTAATCAGTCGAACTATTCTCCTACACGAGCTAATTTCACTTAGTTGACACTAACATGAAGCTGGCTCGTTCATTATGAATAGAGCTGGAGGTTAATGGGGTAGTTTCTGCTGGCGACCTCCCTTGTTCCAGACTTCCCCCTCTCTCAAGTCCGCAGCAGTCCTCCTTCTCAGAACACACGGTCTCCTTTAATCTCTCAACTTCCAGAAGCAAATCATCAACAGTGGTCTTCCACTGGGGTTTGGCCACTGATAAATTTAAACACACCTCTCTCTTTCTTGTCAGCAACGATGTGAAAAATGCATGAACTCAGCATCACACGTGCACATTTTTTAGCTCGCCTCATAATTTATGGCCACCAGAAAGAAGTTTTCGTTCCGATGAGATCACACGCTGAGGTGTAGCATTTGTGACCCCATAATTTCTTAGACCGTGGAAGCAGCATATGTATGCCAGGAGAAATGATCCTGTGTCTCTGTAAGGAAGCACTTAATAAACATTTCCTCTGCAGTTGTAGTGGGCCTATATTTCATCAGTTTTTCTTTTAATTAGATTATTCATGTGGATTACAAAAGCAGACTCATATTGCAGTTTCTTTGATCTATTAGAGATTATGTGATTGCTTTAAAGTAGAAATCGTTTGATGTGCTTTTAATACAAAACCACAATCTAACAATAAGGGTTTATATTTTCTCTTCCATGTAAATATGTAAAATTATTTTTTTTTCTCCAAATTTAAAATAATAAAATTGCAAACCTTGCAAATGGGAAGAAAATGAACCTATAGTGTTTTTACTCATATTACAAATATCCTGCTTCACACTGGATTCAACCAACTTACTTTCATTGTTCAGAAACATCACTTGTTACTAAGTACTTATTAAATACTCTGCATGGAATGTAATTAATAATGAATACAAAGGTTATACATGAAATAAAACAGCTTTATAAATAACAGTGGAATAAAGAGAAAAATAAATATGAACATTGCTTTGAGAGTATGAAGACATTGTATTACAAAATTCATTTAGTATTTCTCAAATAACTGCAGGTAATCTGGACAGGTTGCAACTGTACAATCCAAGGCTTGGTGGGAGGTGAATCTAAAGTGGGTGTGGTAGTGACACAGGGATCAGGGAGGGCTGTACATTATGAAACATTAGTCTCTGAGCTAAAGTTAACATTTCTTTGTTCCTGTGCGTAGCTTCACATGTCAGTAGAAGTAAGGAGCAGTCTTCCAGCTGCTTTGTCAAGTCATTACAAGAAACAAGGACAGCCAGCAAATCCCATGTTTCTAATCACTCTGACATGTCTTGGCTAGGAAGAGAAGCAACAGCCTCCAATGTAGCAAGTGGTGCCCATTTCCTCCCGGTTAGAAGTGGTACATTAATTTTTAATTGCAGGCAAACAAGGCCTGCCCTAGTGTAGAGACAATAAGCAATCTCCAGTGGGCAAAGATGCCGACTCCATTGAGACTAGTGTCATTTGATGAGAGTAATCTATGTTCAGTATCTCTAGCACAGCCTAGCAATCTCAGAAAGTGCTGATTAATATTTTATTCTCTTTTTCAGTGCTCAAAATCTGAGTCACAGCACAAGCCTTTGTTCTCAGCGTGTCTCCTGAGATTAAAGCAATCGGTCAGTCAGACAAACCTCAGACGTAAGATGGCTCTACCATTAATTACACCTCTGAAAATGATTGACTATTGTTCTGGTCACCCCGTGGGGTCTAGCTAGGGCAGTCGACTGGGATGCAGGAATCCTCACCTGTCGGGGGGGTAACCTCCTTCTCACTAACAACCTGGTGACTACCAGCTCTGTCTCATCAGAGAGACGATCATGCTACCTCATGTCGTAAGCCTGTGGTAAGAACATGTCTGAGCATGTGACTAAACAGGCGTCCGGGGACTCCGGCTCTCGCTGCAGGCCCACAATTCTCAAAGCCTTGTGTCTTGGCATAATATTACCTCATCATCAGATGCAAGTTGTGGAATTCTCATTTAATATTCCTCTGCGGTGGATCATCTTTCGTTTGATCCAAACAATGAGAGTCATCAAGAAAACAGAGAGCTACATGTGCTGAGTAAATTATTAACAGTCACTTCATACATCATCAACAACCTTTCAAACAAAGATCAATTTAGTTTCTTTTCATAACCACGAACATCCTAGCTGGTCATGAAACGTTGTTTACTGTTATTTCTCACATGTAGAGCCTGAGCCAATCACTTTCCACCAACTTCTACGAACTCTTCACCTGGTTTCATGTAGACACAGCTCCTCTTTTGTACAAAGATATAATAATAATTATAATTTTTTATTTCCTGAGGGTAAATTTTTACAAAATTAGGCTCAGTCAGCTAATGCTGATATTCCCCCAGGCCCTCTACATGACATATTGAACACAACAGTGTGGAATAATATACAAATTAAATTTGTATATTGATTTAGTTGTGATTCAGTTTTGATACGAAGAGTCAATAGTCTGGTTATGACGTGGTATTCTAAAAAAAACTCAGATCATCTGTTGCTATTCATTTAAAATTTGCCCATTTAAACTAAAACCAAATTATAGTGACTGTTGTGTACCATCAGAGACTGAATTATATTTAAAACAATCTAAAGTTATTTTTTGAGAATATAAAGATCTAGTAATATATCCGATCTGTAAAGTTTTTCTTCAGAAGTTGTTTCGAAGACAAACCTTTGCATACTGAAACATCACATACATGTACACTATAAACACAACATAATTAAGTCTTAACTTGAAATAAAACTGTAACAATTGAAGTCATAACAATAAATTGTCAAGCAATCTATCTTTAACATTGATGTATGTTAAGATTTAAGAGATTGTCTCCCTTCCTTCAGATCAGCTACATACTAATGTAATGGTTTCTCAATCTAATTCTTCAGGTAAAACAGAAGCCTTGTTACTTCAGCTCCACCTACCTGTAGCTCTCTATTTAACTGTTCTACACACAAAATAAAGTTGATAATGGCCCACAGAGATTGTTTGAATTTGGGTTTCACTTGGTTTTCCACAAAACATGGCCTATAAATTGTAGTCATAAATTGAAAAACCAACAATACAACCTTAAAACACCAATCACAAGATGAAAGATATATGAAATGGCACTTTTCAAAGTAACTAACTAGCTATTAAATATGCTTTCACAATAGTTGATGCAACAAGCAATTGATTTCATTGGGGTTTTACACCATGCTTGATGTTATTTCACTCATATGACGGAGTGCCAGTCCAATTGTTGAAGGAAATCATGCCAATTAAACAACGCTGACAACATAGAAGACACCAGAAAACATTCACAAGACAAAAAGCAGGACGCCTCAACAAATCAGTTTCCTGATGCTCATTTAGCTAAGAGAGCACCAGGGCACAAGAGGCTACTGCCCAACCACCCACCAAGTAATTGATACAACAATGTTACTTGATGAAGACACAGGTTATTGCTATATGTCTTGAATGTCTGACACTTCAGTTTTTCCATTAACAATATTACTTGTTAATTCCATATTCAACATTTATAGCTTCTGTTGTTTGAACAAAATATATAATACCATAATTGGACAGTTTCACAATTTGAAATATATTATTGATTCACTGATTTACCACAATCTACACTGTAAGCTTTATGGACAGAAGAATCAAATCAATGATGGCAATAAACAATACATGTATATGGAGTGGATAAACCGCCCACTATATTTCAACATCCAGGATGGAGGCAGAATGTACAGTTATACATGGACATGCCATAAAAAACGTGTATATAATTTGATTAGCAAAATATATGAAGGCACTTCCAGGGCATCAGCCTCCATACATGTGTATACCACCCACGATTGACAATGAGAGGAGAACACAGCCCCAAGTAATGTTAGCATGGTTCCTTGTCCCTTGGTTAATACCCACTATGAGTGTTACTCAGTAGAAGAGAATGCTGCACTCTGGAGTATCTTTTTACATCAATCACATTGTTTATTTTATCCTAGCATGCTTCTCTGACAACAAAACTATGTGATATATCTAGTTACATGTTGTAATATAAGGTGAGTTCCCTTCAGAGATTCTTCAGGTAGTCCTATCGGTAAAAAATGTTCAACTGGTGAATAGGTAATTGGATAAGACAAGATGTGTCAAATTTTACCAGTGTTAATTAAATTAAAGGTCTCATCAACAGCCTTCTATGCATGAGTCCTGGAGCCCAGCTGAGACTGACGCAGATAAACTTTCTCCAATGCCAACATTAGACTTTTTCCTCTCAAAAAACATATCACAGTTAATTCAATTAATGCCAAGCAGGTAATGAATTACTAATCAGAAAAGAGAAAAAGGTCAGATTCGCAAACATAACGAAATACCTTAGATATATAAAATAACTTTTTGTAACAGAGTATCCGCGAAGAGTTGTAGAACTGAATAATGAGCGTCCTAAACTGTTATTAGTGTTAATGTTAAAATCTGAATCACAAACAATTCTTTGTCTGAAGAAAAACGAGGACAAGAATTCTCTAAAAACTGAACTAGAAATAAGGCAATGTTTTCATCCAGGGTTTAACTGTTTTGTAACAAAACACTACGAGAGCAAGACCACTATCCACATGTCCAAACCACAATAGCATAACAATTTAGATAAAAAGGTAAGCTACAATTGAAATAAAAAGGACTGCTACATAACTGGATATTTTATAACAATTAGAGAGATAAAGTGGGTTGGGGTTTTTGAGGGGGGAAAAAAAAAGGAGAAGTTAAAGAGCAAATAAGTGGAAAATATCTCAAAGGCTCCATAGATGCATTGTACATGTACATGTATCTTAGAACAACAGAATAATAATGGCATTATGTATCCTGGCAGGCAAATAAAATATTGATGTAAGTATGAGGGGCAGATCAAATCTGGAGAACTGATCAGTCGATAAAGTGATTACATGAGACTTCTAGCTTATTAAGTACGAGAGAAAAGTTTTGATAGATTAGCACTCTCAGAATGAATATCACTGGCCAAGACACAATTGTTCTAATTGGAATACGAAGCGTATACAGATTTACCAGTTACTGCTAAATTTTCATAGAACAAATGCCACCATCAGCTACAGAAAAAAAATATAAATCTAAGTCTATATCTTTTATTAGAGAAGAAATGGCTAGTGTTTGTAAACCTGTGTAGGCTTTCATACGATTTAATAAAAAAAAAATAAGTATACATATGTAAAAATCTTATTTCAGGTTTCAGTGGCTGCAACAACAACACTCTCCATCAGAATATGGACACACCCCTTAAATTTATCAACAGTAAAATTGTACAAAGAAGTAAATCCATTTTTCATGAAAGTGGCTTATTAAGCAAAAGCAAGACATCTTTAGCCATGATATATGAAGAAACAAGTAAAAAAGACTTTCATTTGTCAATTGTCAAACATGTATCCCAGCTTATTGACAGAGGAAATAAATGAAGGGATATCAAATGACAAAATCATTCGTGGTAATGAGTGTAAAAGTCATAATTCCTGAACTGTAGCATTATGAAGACAAAATACCAATGTCGTCAGTCTTCCATATTTTCTCCTTTACCACAATTGCTTTTCATCATATAGAAAGTCCAATTAGACATGAGATGCTTCATTAGTGGTAAGAGAAAGTATATGATGATTAAAGGAGGGAGAGATCAGGTCAGACAGAGACCAGCTGTTCACATCTGTCCAAATACCAACTAGTGGACAACTGATTAAAACAAACAATTAATATCCCACATTCTAACTAACAAATACAACTCAAAGTCAAAGCAGGTAAATTTACTTTTATCAAAGTAAAAGTTAAGAAAGTATGAAATTAACTTTAAAATTGATAGCAATTTTCCTAATCCTTATGTTTGATATTGGAGTATCAATATAAAGAGAAATACAAAAAATGTAGTAAGGTCAATTCACACAATAGGCGATGCAATTCACACTTTTATTTTAGGATTAACTGCAATTTTCTTTTTGTTTCCTCAGTAAATGAGTAAATATCTTTATCATTTCTGACAAAAGCGAGCTTCTCAGTTTTTATGTTCTTAAAATGTTCCTACATCCATACAGTATCTATGTAGCGAAAGAAGGGTGATTTGTTTTTAACTGTTTGTATAAAATGTTCACCTTGAACCAGAGTGTGAAGACAATGTAGAGTAGAATTGTAGTTTATACCGAATTAGATTCGGAATACAAATTTACTACATATGGCTATATTATTATTAAACAAGCTTTTTATTGTCAATCAATGTACTGTACCACCAAAACATGATCAATTTGTGAGAAAATTAATTGATTAAATATAAACATAAAATCAAAGTACATGTATAATAAAATTACCTAAATTTGGCATACACATGTATTTCTTAAAGATTTACGGATAATTAGGAGGCAAAAAAGTATTTGAAAAATATTTTGACACAGCATCCACTATCCTACAAGGCACAAAATGTTTGAATCATTGGATATAAGCTATAAAGTGAAGTCGATATATATTAACATGGGCATTCCTTTAGTTCCCTTCAGAAAAAAGAGTATGAAGAAATTAAAAAATTTCATACACTTTATTCCGTAAAAGCCCAAAACATACATTCTAGTCATAAACAAACATTAGGCATATTAGAATCCCAGAGATAATCTGTACAAAAAAATTGCTAATAATCTAGATGTGAGCTGATCCATCTCAATAGGTAACCTTCAAACAGTAATGATATAACAATATGGTTAAAAAAAAAAGGCCGTTTCATTTTCTAGATATATTACAAAAATCTGTGGAGCTAATGTAACTTTGACAGATAAAGTGGTACAGGGTTTGGATAATTGATGAAAGACTGTTCAGGATTTCTCTGATCTTCATATTATTACACCTTACAACATTATGTCTAGGTTTTTGGTGCGACAGAGTTTTTCTTGATAGCTTTTACAAAATTTGTGATACATGAGACTTTTTAATGGTTGGATGGTCATTAAACTTTTATACATGATTGTACTTCCATAAATTTGAAGAAAATTAAAAGCCTTGCTGAATGGGATTTGTGTCTAGAAGCTTCATTTTTCTCCAAACTAGGTGTTTTTCACAGTAGTTAAGGATTTTTTTCTCCATCTTGAACTGACATTTCAAGAAATTTATATCAGGATTTTGAGGAAGAGAAAAAAAATGCATTTTATTTTGTGTCATATAGAAAGTTTGTTAACATTTTTATTCTGGAAGAGTAAAAAAATTCTCCTTAGGTCAAAGAATTTCAAATAAAAAATCTCTTGTAAACAGCTTCAAAGTGAAGTAAGTTCTACCAAACAGAGTGTATTGGGGCCAGAACTTCTTAAAGGATCTCAAGTAAAGTTATTCAACATAAATGTCCAAGAAAACAGTTCAATTCAGACAGAGAATACAAAATCTAAACTTTTAATACTTAATGCTTCCGTAAATTTGAACAAATAAGGTATCAATTCAAAAGTCATGAAAATTCTGGAGCTTTTTTCATTCTAGTGTCAATAAAGAAATTTTTCTTCTTTTTCACCTCAAGAACATTTGAAATTTGGAATTAATCAACATTATATGCTAGCTCGGAGAGTAGGAAATTTCTAATAAATGAAAAACTTCACAACAAAACCAACACATTAGTTAATACAGAATAAAACACATGTAGTGAAGTAGGGTAACCAAAGAAAGTGTATTGTGTCAAATAAATGAACAGAAGTTCGACAAATTTTTTTTATTGGAGCCAGAACTTCTTAAAGGATCTCAACTCTACTGGTCTGGCTCTCCAACAGGTGCTTATGTTGAAGACATTTCCAAGTTGACCACTACACTGCGATCAAACATATTGGCGTCAGTACACTGCCAACCCTAAAGAATAATCATTAACATAGTCTGGTATATCAAATGTCTAAAGAGGCATATTCGGCAAACTCTTATATCCAGCATAGTCATCTTCAGCCAAGCTTAGCAATGCAGAGATTATATCTATCTCCCAGACAACTAAGTAAAGATATTGAACAATCAGTGAACATGACTAGCCAATAAAGCAGTTCAACTCACCATTAGTTTGTGAGACATGGATTAAAATATCCAAACTTGCAATAGATATTAACAAATATATGTCTCATTCAATATGCTTCTGTCGATCTACTTGTGGACTCAATATCAGTGAATTTAATCCCGTAATAGTCTGCCTTTGGGGGTTCATGTGAAAGCAACCTTCATGCTTTGAAATTGTAACATAATATTACCAAGATATAGCTTGTTCGTATCGTTGCAAATAGAATCATACTTTTTACATACATGTACATAATGCCTGTTTTGATAGCTGTCCGTTAATAATGCCTGTTCAACCCTGACCTTGATTGCATAATAACAATGAAAGTAAAATAAATAACCCATCAATCTGACACAAAAGATAAATGTATTAAATAAAGACAAGCAGATCCAAAGCATTTTCTGGACTTAAAAGTTCAAAGATTTGTACACAAAAATTAAATCACTATCTTGTCAATGTTCAAATGCAATATCTCTGCACTGGTATATTTGCAGTTTGAATTATATCAGGACTTGAAATGCTTAACACAGGTCTCTCGTTATTCACATGAATACATGTACATATATATTAAAACCTATACTGACTGCACATCACATCTATTAATTTTAAAGCAAGCAAATAACTGAGCTTGATTTGCATGGAGAAAATAAGGTATAATTTAATTGATTGATATTCCATTTACCATAGGAGAGTGGGCAGCTACAGGGGGATCGTATAGGTACAAGTATGGAATAGAGTGGGTATTACTTTTATTGTTGCACAAAGTACATGTATTTAAGAAGTGCACGAGTTCCACTGATCAGTTTCCTATAGTGAATTTGTCAAAAAAGTCACTGCCGATGATGGCAAAATAAAGTGCCAAAATACACGTAATTACCCTAAATCCTGGCCCTTAACCTGTCTACTTGTTATGCAAACGCTAAAAAGAGTAGAAACACAATCTTAAAATCTCTATGAAGTTCAGACATGAAAACTATCAGAAAATTAAGATTAAGTTCCAGAATCACATTTTATAACAAGCCAATTTTGGCTTTATTCACTGTCTTTAGCAGTATTTGTACCTCACTTACTGCTGTTTGCAACATTTCTTCTGTGAACTTCCTGAATAAAGGCAAATTGCAAAAAATTGAAGTGAAAAACAACAAATCATTTTGAAATCATTTTAAAAAACAACAACAATAATTTTTGGCAATTCCTCTTAAATCTTTTACTACAGTACATACAATTCCTTCATCACCAAAACAGGTGGAAAAGGCAATATATACCTGACAGATAGCCTATGCTGTGGTCTGAGCTATCCTCTATAATGTTAATAAATCATATAACCCAGACATAATCACCATTTATATCCCTATTCCCAGAGTCCCCAAGCACCTGTGACCCACGTTCCATGGCTCATGTTTCCAAAACGGCATGCAATTAGGCAGCTGGGATAGCAAGAGGAACATTGAACAATCTAATATATCATCTGTATGCATGTAATAGAGCATCAACTTACAAAAGCAATAGTAACAATGAATCAGGTTTTAATATTTAAAACATATAAGGTTTAATATTGACGTACTTACAGATAAACGTAACATATGATACATGAAATCTTGTGATTAGAAACAATTCAAACAGACTGCTTGATCAAGAGAAAGGATACTGTACAAGTGAACATGTATGCATATCTCTTTTTATTATTTAATATGTTCTCCTCTGTGACAAAGTGATTGATGTTTGGAAATACACACAAAAGTCTTTACTTGATATTTCAATTAGATTTATCAGGATGCATTTCACATACAAATAAATAGAACTTAACACTCTGTTTTTATGTTGTACATGTTGTAGTTAATTTTGTCTTATTAATAACACGCAAATGTACATGTGCACCAAGACTTGTTACATGTACATCCATGTATTATTTGCTAAGCTTTTAACAACATACGTAGTCAGGGGTACTCATAGTGTTTCACATAGGGCGTCTCACATGACTTCCAGGGTGTCTCAAAGACACCGAGACATCCCTCTGGCTAACACTATGCGGGTACTTCAATTACATGTACAGTATATGATGACTTATATGTATTTCTGGTGTTTCAAAGAAAACCTTATGAAAACCAACATCAGACAAGAAGACTAAACTATTAAGTAATTTGCATTGATGGGGTTTTGCAGTTCCATGAACTGCCACCTGAGGGACACGGTGGCCCCTCAATATATTCAAGATTGTCTTCATAGCACTGTTTTATCAATATCAGAGTTAAAAATATATCTGATTAAAAATTGGCATGCTCCACCAGGATTTTAACCCGGGACTGGCTAGAAGGACCAGTGTTCAACCGACTGTGTTATTATATATAGATATATACAGGGCATTTTTAATATATTTCCAGTTAGGTATGTTTGTTCTGTTTAAGTGGGAGCTGACAAAGGAGATAATAAATCCTGGGGGGTAGGCTGTTGACATGACGGCATATCGCAGTTGCGTAGGTTAAGTTCGTACAGTAACTGTCTTCACAACAGGAGATCATTTACTTTTTCCACAATAACAACACATGTGCAATATCCTGATCCGTATAATTCTTAGCGGTAGGTGTAACATATGTCAAAGAGACTGTCAAGTACTTAAAAAGTTTAACGAGAGAAAAACAAGAAGTGTGTATAGCATCACAACTGCAAGAAGATGTAGTGATAAAATTGCTGGGGATCAGGTCTAGACAAAAAGTCTAGGTTGTTTGTTTGTTTGGTGTTTTACGCCATATATTTCACTTAAACCACATTGCAAAGTGACTGCATTGTAGTACTGTACGTTAGAATAGCACCAAGTCATGATAACCAAAAGATCTTTCATAACAATTTTCTCTTGAAGAGTCTTAGTTTTCCATGAATGATCTAAATTTTCCCTGTTTTCACCCTACAAAACTTTTGTCTTCGGTTAAACACTGATGAGTTAGGCACTAAAGTCATACACTTCTGATGTATTGTGCCATTTGTGTGCAATAGTCCTTTTTATGAGCTTTCTAATTTGTCAAATTACAGTATTTTTTTAAAACTTGAGCGGAGGTCAACCGACACCGTTGACAAACTTTCAAGAAAAAAGTAGTAAGAACAACAATCGTATGACAATGTCTGACAATAAAAATGACTCACTGAGCACTTCAATAAGTTAATTAATCTCTTACTCCAGATCATGTTGACAATGTGTTACACGCCAAAAA
>JAVFBZ010192170.1:26710-49858 GCA_032466195.1 Katharina tunicata
AAAAAGCAGATTTTTTCGGTACTTCCAGAAAATGGGATTTATGAGATCATGAAATATTAACTGTTGCTCTTTTTTCTAGCACAATAAATCAGTAACACAGGAAACATACCGGCATCCTAAACCTATGTCTTTTCCCACAAGAGACGAGGGTCTTGCATTAGAAACAAGCTAATAGATAACAAAACCTACATGTACAGTAGTTCAGCTTGCTTGGTGTTTAACACCATGCTCACTTTAATATATTATGGCAGTTTACTTCAACAAAACTAACACATCCATAAAAATGTGAAAGTTTCAAGCTATATTATTCCTCCTGTACTCAAGCTGTACCATCCTTGGGCAGAGGGGAACTGTTTGAGGCTTTGCTTTCGTGTTTTTATTCCAATTATAACCGACATTCACAGATGGTAATTTGGTGCCTGACTCACAGTGTGGTGCATTTAATTTCAAGTTTTGGGGCTAAAGCACATGGCCAGTTTTGACAAAGTTAGAAGACACTTTTTTTCAAAATAACAAAAATATAGCACCATTTTAGCAGCCTGTATAATGAGACAGTTCATCCAACAAGAGCTTTGACCCTAGAAGGAGATGGCAGGGGATGTATATGTACAAACAGTAAACACATTTGTGGATTAAATGTAGATAAAAAAGGAACCAGCTACTTTGGTTACAGTGATTCATATGGTGAAAGAATAGCAGTCTCTTACGGGATTCAAACCGGAGACTGATGGTAGTTTTATATTAAAGACGTCGGGGAAAAAAAAATGACGTCATCCCAAGTTAAACTCCCAGTATGTGATGTAATTTCATCGTACACATAAAACTACCCGCTGTATACTCCGTCTAGTAGAGCCAGCGCTCTACCAAGTGAGTAACGGAGGGTCTTCGTAGAACAACCACGTATTTCCATAGTAAGTATGTGTTTCAATGTGTAACCCTAAACAAGGGAGCTGACTCGAAGATAGACATTATTCGTTTTGTATTGACTATTCCAATGTTACCAGTTTAGCATCCAGTTTGCTAGTTTCCTTTAATATACAGGAATATTGTACCTGAAATGTATAACCCCCTCCCTCGAGAGACCTACTACTGGCTTAGCAACCAAGAAGAATAAAACTCTAAATTTATTGGTTAAGATAAAACTCCCTTCTGCATCCAATAACTCACAACTATAGTTATCCTTTGTTGATGACTAATGGGTAAATTTCTATTTCTTAATAATATTGTTGACAGATTGTTTATTTTAAGCAATATCTGAATATCTGTGTGTACTACATATTTGTCACATATGTTGTGTACAATGTAAACTGTAATTACCTTTTCTAGAGATGCATGTACATGTATGTAACCCATAACAATTATATCATTGATAGGCATCATTGACTTATATATGTCCTTTAAAGACGTGTCAAAATATAATAAGAATCCACATAATGATTTGTTCAGAGAGTTAAAGTATAAATTATAAAGATTTTCGTAGATGCCCTAGTGTACAGTTGGACTAGTCACTACTCATTCCAGGACAAATCGTGTCCGCTTGTAAAATACAGCTCCCTATCTCATCAGTTACTCAACCGATACTTCCCTAACGAAGAGTAGAGATAATGTAGTATTTGAACATGACCACATCATTCACCACTAACATACCATCATATCTACAAGATGATACTGTTTGACTATAGACAGAGGCAGATCAATCTTGAACATACTGAACACAATGAATGCCCTCCAGCCTTGTATGTAGAGAAAACAAACCATGACAACATCATTTAGACTTGGCTAACTGTTATTTAGTAGTCAGATTTTCTATGATGGAGAGGGTCTCTGGGTTTGGAGGCAGAACAAGCCAATGGAAAGCCAATGGTTACCAGAAGATGAATCTTGGAAATTTGGCTGGCTGTCTGGAACAGTCTCAACCGAGGTTAACCAAAGATGCTTGGAAGTACTTCCACAATGCTGTTACAATTTGTCTTTTTTTCATTTATAGTTTTCATATGTTTCCCACGAAAAAGAGGCCTTATCTGAGAGGTCATACTAAAAATACAAGAGAGTCAGAGATTGTTTGACAATATGCTTGTTTGCATAATTTATGCCGAATTTTGATTGATTTCGTTAAGTTTCGTCTAATCAAGATATGGCCAAGACAAAAAAAAATGGACACACAGCTTTTTGCATAATCTATGCGCAAATTTTCTAAATTCCATGAAACTTTATCTTTTGTATGTTGCACGTCTGCACGTGGGGACCAGTATCTACTTTTCATAAGACTAAGAAAAGAAAAGAAAAATCGAGATACAGTCCAGACAAACAAACTTCTTCTGATATCGCATGGACAACCAATATGATGGGCACCTAATTTGCATAATTTTCCAGAAAATCTGCATAAATAGTGCCAAGAGGTTTTTTTATATCTTTTAGGCAGAAATTTTCTGAATTCGATGAAATAAGTTATAAGTTGTGCATATGCGGATTGAGATGAATGTAGTAACCAATTTTCAAAAATAACCGAGATACAGCCTAGACATCACCTAGACAAACAATGTGGATGACAAATTAACTTGCGTAACTTTCCAGGAAATTTGCATAAACAGCCACAAAAGAGTTTTTACAATGAACATCTAAATAGAGAAAAAGGTGATTTGTATGAGTTTTACAGTAATATGTTAAATTGTGACAGATTTGGGTGGAACTCCAGCTATTTTGCATAATTTATGCAGAAATTTTCATTATTTTGTGATAAAATCTCCAGGTTGAACAGCTATATGTATATACATTTGTATGGCAAAGAATGTATAAATATGTTATAACCAAGATACAGCCCGTACAAGTTTCCAGGACAGACATACAGACAGAAAAAGCAAAACCAATATTAGAGCCATAGTTATTATACATAATACAATGCAAACAAAACCATCATCAATTGTGGATTAATAAATTTATAGTTTTGGATGGCAAGTACAGTATGTCAAGAAATTTTAAAACATTACATTAAATTTGATTGAATTCCATATAAGTTGATTCAAAATTCATTTTCCCTTTTTAATATCCTTCCGAAAAACTCTTTTTTTTTAAGGAGGTGTATATGTGGTATACATAACAGAGAAAATTGAGCCACTGGGACGTCTTGGAGACAATGGTATTGCAATAATGACTGTTCCCAACTGAAACACTTATCTCATGTTACATTCCAATGACAATGTCTCCCATCCAGCCAGCAATAAATAACAGAACATTGCAAGCACTTTAATATTGAATGAAGAAAAAGATAATGTCCCATGTATGGACATTCGTTAAACACGAGCAGACGGAAAGGCATGGTTTCAGGATCTGTAGGCCGTACATTCCAAGGATGAAATCGAGCTGTAAATGGTTAACTGTAACATTAACGTTGGTTTTAATGATAGAGTTTGTGTGGGTAATGTAATTTAGTGAACTGATAATAGAGGGCTTGTCCACTTCTAATCTGATCAGTGCTGTTCAATTCCTTCTTAAACTGGTTAGTTAATCCCTTGTGGATTCTAACTGTTCAGATCCCATTGTAACTCTGGTCACTCCATTAACCTTTTACCTTGCAATCTTTACCTGAGGATTTTAAGCAAATTGTGTTCTCTCTCCAACAGATAAAGGCACTCTATAAATCTCCTGAAGAACAACAGAGTAAAATACTTTAAATGAACACCTACAATTTATTAAGTGGCCTAAAAATATTTATTTTTTATCAACATAATAAAAGTGACCATGTATTATATAAATTGTCAATTTGTGTAAAATGTGGACAAATCGGGAATATATCAGCAATGGAGAAAATTCTGGATTGCAAGAATATTTACCACAGTCTTCTCTTACATCCCATCCCTTGAGACTTACAATCTCAGCCTGTGCCAGTCAATTACAATACCATATCCCACAGGTACCAGTCGTTACAGATATATCCACGGAGACAAGGAATCCAGACTACAGACCAGATTTCATTAAATCTGTCGGCCTTAAAAGATTTACAAGGCTACATGACAATTTTTTTCAATTCATTTATCAGTTAAAATGACATGTATACTAAATACTTTACAAGCTTACTTTAAATATTTTTTAGATTTATTTATCAGTTAAAATAACATGTATACTAAATATTTTTGTTTCCTTTATGCTTATGATAATATAGTATATCAATTTGAGAATGGGAGACACATATCATATCATATTGGTATGCAATTGTCACACAGCTCAGATATGTATATTCCGCATACTCTTATTTAACTTTTTAAAACAAATATTGCAAATCCACTATGTTTGTTTCATTAATCACTCATGGTGTGTTAGCCCAGTGGGTGAAGGAAACCACCCGTTCAAGTCACAAGAAACAAATAAAACAGAGCATCAAGCTGGACAGGATACAAGAAACTTTGACGAGTTCATACACAATACAATAGACAACAACTAGTATTTACAACCACACTACAGCACATAGAGCACAGGGGCACATTAAGCCAATCAATAAATATATTTTTAATCAATAAATAAATACAGTTTTCTTTCATGACAAAATATTTAAAAAGCGTTGAAAATACAATGGTGGTAGTGTCGGATAAAATAATAAACAAGTTGACACATAAAACACAGTAGTTAAAAAAACCTAGAGAAAAGCTGAAAATGATAAAAGCCAAAGTGTTGACTAGTTTATAAGGATAATTATTTCAAAGATGAAGAGCTGTGATTAATTTAAAGTGATTAATTTAAAGCAAACTCAGACTAATGTTAGAATTTTTATTGTTAACGCTTTTAATTGGGACACTGGCAACACACAACAACAATATTTAACTTTATAAAATATTCACAGGATTCATGACAATAGGCAAGTAAGAAAATGTGGAGAATTTTAAAGAACATGAAAACAGGTCCTTGCAAAAGTGCCTGTAAGTCACGTCATGTGATATAAGATGTCACTAGATTCATTCCAGTCCAAGGTACATGCTTCTTTGGTATCAGTTATAACGACATACAGGAGTTAAATAGATGACAATTGTCCTGTCCGGTCCTATAACTTAACCAAATCAAAAGACCGCTATTTCAAACATCAGTCAGATTTTCAAGGATGTATACAGGACAGTCAAATAGAATTGTACAAGAGTGGAGACTAACATGACCCATGGGATGTGCTTGTTAAGGAACGTGCTCTTCCAAAGTAACACATGATCACAGTTGCATGAATACCCTAAACTGGGAAATCTAAATGATCAGAGTTCCATAAGCCCTTGTAGTTAATACATGTACATGTATTAATAAGTTAATATTGGTACATTTAACTGTTTCAAAGATACAATAATAAATAGGATAATGGAAGTCAAGAACTATAACAAGATTGATAAAAGAAAATAAATGACATTTTTATTTTCTAATGCCAACATCAAGGGACATATTAAACAGACTGTGTGATGGTAATAAAATAACTTGTTTTCGAAAAAGTTGCTTAAAGAAGTGGAAATTATTTTATACATGTAGTCTGCTGCAACAACAATTATGATTAAATGAAGAAATTCATAGGGTCAACATTTAAAAAGAAATATATTCACACATTCCAAAGTTTGAAATATGGGGAAACATATGCACATATGTTTAATATGGACATTTTAAAAAGATAAGCTTGATATGAGTAGTGGTTAAAGAGGTATAGTTTTCAACAATAGGCTGGACATGCAATAATGACAAAACCTATTATACATATCTCACTAATCTGTTATAGTTAAAACAAGAACAGAAAACTTTCTGCTTCTTAGAAACTTATGATGAATTAATTAATTCACAACGAAATATGACAAATTGTCCCATGGTACTTCATGGGCCATCAAACCACCAATATAATGGTCTTGGCTCCAAAATCTTGTATTCAGCACTTGAAAACTCCCCATGGAAAACAGACATATTTACAAGTCTAAACCCGATGAAAATTGTTGAGTAAAATATGCAAGGATTGTAAATTACACTGGGAGTGAATTGATCATGGCTGATTACATAATCTTCATAACGCCTCAGAGACCCAGCAAATATGTTAGATTGAGAAACTGGAAAGAAGTTTGAATTTTTATCAGCCCTCCTAAGTCTTGCTCTATGGAAAGAGCTGTTATGTAATGAAGATGATGAATTGTCCTGGAGAATCATTAATGACCCACTGGTTATTAAAAAGCACTTGCTTACCAATTCTAGATTAAGCAAATACCACATCATAGGCTTTGACAAATTATAGTTTTACAACTTTTTAGAGCCCAATTTTACACGTATCTAGACGTTAACAGATTTTCTTTTTATCAAGTTTTGAACACTTCAACACAATCAGTTTTAAGGTTCAACCATTCCCAATAATATTAAATTATTAATTCAATAGACACCAGCTAGTAGCACATATATATTGGTCATCAAATTGTGTTTTGAGGATTTCTTAATCTTGGCTGTACTGTAGAATAAATAATTACTTTGGTAATCAGCAGATTGACAGTAGCGAAGCCAACACTGAGATACATATACACCAGATCACAAATAACATTTAGATATGCAATGCAAAAGATACTTCTTCCATTGGT
Organism: Katharina tunicata; assembly: GCA_032466195.1. Lineage (NCBI taxonomy): Eukaryota > Metazoa > Mollusca > Polyplacophora > Chitonida > Mopaliidae > Katharina > Katharina tunicata. Next base: position 33,283 of record JAVFBZ010192170.1, read on the forward strand.
TTAGAAGAACATGTATAGCAAACCCAGAAATGCCACATGTGCAAATCATACAGTCTATTTATTTTATTGATTTCCTGCTAATACCCGTGTACATACAATTTGCTATTAAGTATTTTTTAGTATTTTCCTAGATAAAGGATATACAGATCTGATATCTTGTAATATCATTATTAATCTAAAAGCTTCTTAATATGAATCATTTTAATCTTTCAAACTCCTTTGACAAAATCTATCAAAAGATAATAAATACAAACCAGTTGCCTGGAGTATAATTTTAGTTTATTTACAATGAAAAACAAATATAGTATTGTAACATTTGAGCAAAACCTGTAGAAAGGACATAAAGGTCAGAGGTTTTCATTTAATGACTATCAGTGCGGGGAAACAAGTTTCCTGGGTTTTGTCTCAAAGCCACGATGGTTCAGTATCAGACCAAATTGTTCGATACAGGTAATACGCCGTATTTAACATTATTTTGTTATATGACTGAGTACCAGCCCAATGTGTGAAAGAACCCCCCCCCCCCTAAATGACACTGTCAATACACAAAACACTACAGGACATTTACAAGATGAATAGCAGGACACCACAATAAATCGGCTTCCTGATGCACCTTAGCCCAGAGAGCAGCAGGACACAGGAATCTCCCGCCAACCACCCACCCGTATCTTCTGAAAGTCTTGTTCAATTTATTCACGTGGAAAAAGGTGTATACCTTTAGCGGTACATATGATTGCAAAGAGTAGAAATTACTACTAAGCTGCTGGCAGACAATTAAATGCTCCCATACATATACCAGGTCTAAACCTGTGAGAATACAATTCCATAACACGTTTCTCTTGTAGTTTCCATCGTCGCCTTGAGGCAGCTTTTATTTTAATGAGCTAGTAATCACTTAATTGTCCTGATGCTGCTACCAAGTGCCATGCCATTTACATACTCTGGAACCACATTGTCTCACACAGGTATGATTTACAGGCAGTAACATAGGCAGCCAACAGTAGGATGTTCAGGTTGATAGGCACTGTTATATGGCCATGCTCAAGGGTATGTTACTTATATAACGGCAGTGTGCTTCGACAAAAACACAGCGACAGTTAAATCAATGAAAATCTACAGTGATTGTATAGTTTAAAAAAAAAACTTTCTTTAAAAGATACTGATGGCATGAATCGAGTCCAATCAACCAAATGTATATGCTGATTGTACTGGTATAGCAAATAACAATCATTCTTCGAAAGATGTATACATTTTTTTGACAAAATGTAGTGGCCATCTACACCTATTAAAATGACAGGTTTAAAACACAAATGATGTAGTTTGTTTGCATGATTTGCCGTTTTTGATGTTATTTCACTTACAGGGCGGCATGCCAGCCCAAACGGTGGATGAAACCACCCCAAACGATGCTGGCAACACAAAAGCCACCATGATGCATCAACAAGACAAAAACAGTTCACTACAACAACCAGCTTCCTAATGCCCCTTACATTGCACTAAGAGAGCACAAGGACGCATAAGGCTCCCACCCAGCCACCCGCAAAACACAAATGAATTTAAAGATAAATCCATAATATTAATCATCCATTTGATTTTTAAGCGCATCATAAACAAGATTAAAACAGAACATGTTTTCGCAGTCGCCAAAATTTGTAAAAAAAAAAGTACTTAACTCACAAAATGTATTGGTCCGCAAAATATTCTACTGGACCAAGGATACAGATATAGGAAACAGGCTGTAACATGTAGTTTCTTGTGTGGAATATGACTAATTATTTGAACTACATTGTGTTCTGGAGTGAAACAGAAGACAGCAATTCAAATTTAAGTTTCTTGTACATCAGTGACAAATGACTGAAGATAATTATCAAAACTCGGCAAAATATTGATGCACAACATCCGATCTGTCGAATTTATAACTGGAATCACAAAAGATAACTTTCAGTTTCCTGATGACTTTATCGATCAAAACTACAAAATTGGATACTGCTTTATGTTTTAATAAAGTTTAATTGCAAAATGTGAACAAACAAAAAATCTGTTTTCAGCCATATTCAAGTTTATTCAAGTCAGAGTACATATATACATAATTACCATAAATGGGCATAAATTTTATCCAATGAAATCGCTTCATTTTTGTGAATCTATGATAAGTGACCTAGATATTTGGCCCTATAGAGATCCCCAAATAAACAATGGCCATATTTGAGAAGGGCTCAGTAAAAGATACACAAGGGAAAATTCTGACAAACATAAGGACAGGACATTGACTGGTAAGAAAAGTATATATGATGGAGAATGAGGAATCGTTGTAAAATAACCAAGAGTATAGTCAATTATCAAATATTTAGTTGCTAGTATTGTCAAAAAGTACAGTTAACAAGTGTATCAAAAGTTTAAGTTTTTACCAAGGTGTACATTTATTGAGTAACTAATCCATGAACTGATCCGCCATTTATGCGTTTAGCCATACTTGTCGCACAACCACCCACCAACGGGCCTTATTCCGGTAATAGAGGGACAGTAATCATCAATTCACCCCATACATTATTGAGAACTTTGTATCTACCGGTATATAAAATAGGGCAATCTTTCCTTCCGCCAATTATCAGGGTTCCATGTCTGGCTACCATGTATATTATTTAACATTTCAACCAAAACCTATTTGATTAATTAATTCTACTCACCCTACTAACTGTATTGCTCAAAAGTCATTTGTCTTATTTTTTCCCAGCGAGATTCATTAGTGGTAATGAATGACAATGTTGCCTGTTCTTCATTTATTCATAGCTTTGTACAGTAACCAAATCTAACTCAGGTCTGCTGCACGAGCCCCATTAAAATTGCAGACAAGGGATCAGCAGATAACACACAAATTCCTGCTTAAAGCTTGAGTCGTCAGAAAATTGTGGAGTTAGACTGACTGCCTATATGTATGTCAGAATCATCAGCATTATTAACATTCAAGGTGAGAAAAAAAATAAAGGCTATAAGAAAATCGAACGTTTTGTTTGTTGAAATTAAAATAATTTTCGAACACCTGTACATCTTAATAAATAAACCCACTATATAGTTATTAATAGGTGAAAAATAAAAAAATAATGGTTTAAAGAAAATCAACCATCTTGTTTGTTGAAACTAAAATAATATTCAAACACCTGTATTCTTAATGAATAAACCCACTATATAGTTATTAATAGGTGAAAAATAAAAAAATAATGGTTAAAAGAAAATCAAGAATCATGTTTGTTGAAACTAAAATAATTTTTGAACACCTGTATTCTTAATGAATATTCTCAATAATAAGGTATTTAAAGGTGAAAAAAAATAAAAATAAAGGTTAAAAGACAATCATACACCTGTATTCTTAATGAAGGTATTTAACAAAAACACAATAACATCGAAGTTAGCTTTTTCGTCTTTTGTATGTTTGAACATGCAGTTGAGTTTTAACAAAATCTATCAACTTTCACACTTTTTTTATTGTTCAGTACTTTCTTCATATTACATAAGCAAAAGGTTAACTCAATACATTTAAGCACAAGTCATTTGGTCACTTGGCTTTATCTACATGAATGTGTCTTTTGATAAATTCACAGTTTCAATAACAATTCCACTGACACAATTATTGCAATTATTATTTTGTTTGAAAATATGATAAGTTTGAAAACTGGATTCATTATACTTATTACAAAATATCAAATCCATAAATACATAAAACGCACATATTTCATTCAATTTCCTTTCCCCAGTACTAATACAATTTATCTTTACGCCCCAGATTTTAAATGTTTCGAGCTTATATGAATAGCTTGTCATATTTACATGTAGCACTTGACAAACACAATCTTTCCACCCGAGCTAGCACAATTTTTTATTATTGCTTTACCGTTTGACTTTGTAATGTTAAAGAATATGTGAAAACTTTCAGTATAGCATTAAACACACACCCACCCACCAGGCCAAGAAGTTGAAACTAAAATTAACTCTCACTTAAAGTAACTTTCCAATTATTTTAATTCTTTATTTTGTGGTACATAATATATGAAAAAATAACAATATTGGCAGTTTTATTAAAAACTTTCCTGACAAAAAGTATCAATGCTTTCAAATGTAAGCAGATCGATTTGTAACCACTGAATGACATTAGGGATTCTATAGATACACCCAAATTAACAAACATCAGATATAGATTATGTGTCACACCAAAGGTTAATGAGCACATCTTTTACCAGGCAGGTTCATTTAGGAGAAGAATTTGTTTGGGGAACGTTTAAGCTCTTGTAATGTTGGAAGGATTAAAATACAGTAAACAATGAAACAAACAAAACCAATGAATATTTTATTCATAAAGAACATGTTTTGAGTCAATCTACCATTTACCCATTGCAAACAGTACTATACTAGTATTGATGAGGAGACCAAACTCCCTTCCACACAGCCAGATAAGTAAACATTCAGTTATGTGCTGTACCCAGGCAGATTTCATGCACTTATGGTTCTGTGGTTTAGGCAAACACAGGCTATCATTGGATACTTTCAAATTTATTGCCTGCTATCAATAAAAGTAAACGCAGCTGCCTGTCTTTTTTCTCTTCTGACTGTAAACATAAGATTTGTGGAGCATTTCATAATAATTGTCCCCAGAGAATGGTCGTCCACTAACTCTCCAACCAATTTACTCTACTAGGTAAACAGATAATTAGCTTAACCTATCTACCCACAGTCATGCCCATGAGGTAATATCAGTTGAGTCAACAGTCCCATATTAATGTTGAAAACGGTAAAGAGAAGCTGGGTAAGGACAAGACACGAAAAATCAACATGCACATTTGCACTGTAAAATCCATACTGCTGTCTTCTATCTTGCCCTATCTGGTTGGTTTCCTACAAACACATGGCTTGTGAAAAGGGAATGATTGGGAAGGGATTTCTTCAAAGTCCCCAACCACAGTTCAACTCGGCAAAACAATACGACATTTTCTGGTCCTCATTGAGAAAATCTTAGAGAGAAAGTCCAAACAAATACAAGAAGATCCTTCTTCAAACTACCTTGATGATAGAGAACAAGAAGCGATAATAACATAGATTTGAAATGCCATGTTCCCATAATAGCATTAGACTTCTATTTCGATACCAATTAATTAAAACTGGACATTTTACCCTGTGCTATAATGTTAACGGACTCTAGTCATTACAGACGAGATTCAAATGCTAACATTGCCTTCGCTTACTTGCGTAGGGTTGGCTTTAGTTAGTAATAACTCTTTTAATCCATATTGAGATGGGCTGTGGCACTGAGTTGTGACAGTCTATCAGTGGACCAAGGCTCTGTTAATATGGGCTATCTAACATCGGCTTTTTCATCTGATAGTGAACTCAACTCAACAAAACCAACATTGCAAATAACATTGACAGAGATCTTTCACTTCAACACATTTATATGAACTTTGGAAAATACAAGAACTCAGAACAAATCAAATATTAGAAAACAGTAAATAGTTTGATTTTGTAAAACATTATCAATCCCCAAGACATAGTTTGTAATAACTTTTTAAAACTTTTATCTTGCATGAAATAATGAAAGATAAACTGTTATAAAAGGCTGATGAACAAATTTACAGAACATAGCCGATTTGTAAAGATGTTTTGCAGGGAAATATTACAGGAAGTTAAATACTCAGGTGCCAAACGTGATATCTCTATAAGACTAATAAATTTCTGGCTTATTCAACATGAGTTCTTTTGTAAAACACAGTGGTCTGTTCTGATTCCAGAATCAGCCAGACACAAGAATTTCCACCAATGTAGCAAGAGAAATTAGAAAAGGATCTTATTCAGAAAAGGAATCTTGTTTAAGGAACGGTCATCTTTGAAACAATTGAGGATTTTTTGGGCAGAAAACAGATGGTGTTAACAGTTTATGGGTTAGTAAGGATCTAAACCCGGAAGATAAAAGCTTAGATAATAAGTAATAAGTAACATCCCTGCTCTATTTGTTGAACTTACAAACACCTACAGTGAATTATTAAGTTTGACTACACAGAAACAGAGAGACGTCAACTTATATATTGCGGTAATATGATAAGCTTCAAATAAAAAAAATATTTATGAATCTACATCCTATCTGTACACCATGACAACACTAATACCTTTTTGTGAACATTAGAAAACAACAGTACATAATTATATTCTTAGCAATATCAAAATCACCTTTTTGAAAACTAACTATCTACACTAAAAGCTAGCAGAATAAATCTAAATCAATCAGTTATGGCAAAAAAAAAAAGCTCACAAAGGCATTCAAGTCTTCTCTTTTGCTGTATCAAAATCAAACTAAAGCTTATGATAAATTGACATTTTAAAAAAATCAGTTTTCATTACATTTCTGCTGTCAAAAAGTATTCATATTTTATATCTAAGCAGATCAATTTGTATCCACTGAATGACATTAGGGATTCTATTGATACACCCAAATTAACAAATATCAGATATGGATTATGTGTCACAGCAGAGGTCAATGAGTACATGTTTTACCAGGCAGGCTAATTTGGGAGAGGAATTTGTTTGAAGAACGTTTTAGCTCTTGTAATGTTGATCGAATGAAAATACAGAGAACAATGAGAGAAACAAAGCCAGTGAATATTGTATTCAGAAAGAACATGCTTTCAGCCAATCTCAGATTTACCCCTTGTAAACAATACCACACTATTATTGATGAGGAGACCAAAACTCCCTTCCACATAGTCAGATAAGTAAACATCTAGTTACTCTGCTGTCTCCTGACTGGCTCTCTTGCATGCGACTTTGAATAGACAAAGCACAAATACTTATGGTTCCTTGATTTTGACAAATAAACAGCCCAATATAATAGTGGATACTTTCAAATTAATTGCCTGCCATCAATGAAAGTAAACACTGTAGCTTATCTTTCTTATCCGGGCTGTCAACATATGATTTGTGAAGTGTTTTTACAGGTATTCTTCTTAGAGAATGTAGGCCCACTTACTCTCCTCAAAATTGACTGTGCTTGATCAACAGGTAATTAGCTTAACCTACCTACCTACAGTCATGCCAATAAGGTAATACCACTTGAGTCAACAGTCTAAAAAGACCTTGGGTAAAGGCAAGGCACGGAAAATCAACAGGGATATTTGATTTCTAAAATCCATGCTGATGTCTTCTGTGTGCTCTCAATTTCATATGACCACATGGTTTGTGAGGATCGAATGGGATTTCATCAAAGTCCCCAAACACTGTTCAACTCCGCAAAACAATACAGCCAGTTTCTAGTCCTCATTGAGAAAATCTTATAGATTAAGTCAAAACAAATACCAGCTGATCGTTATTCAAACTAATTTTACGTTAGGGAACAAGAAGTGATAATAACATAGATTTGAAATGCCATGTTTCCATCATAGCACAAGGATTCTCTTTTGATACCGATTAATTAAAACAGAACATTTTTACCACTGCTTTAATATTAACTGACCCTAGTCATTGCAGACAAGATTCAAATGATAACAGTGACTTCGCTTTCTTGCATCGGTCTGGCTTTAGTCAGTAATTACTCCTTTAATCCATATTGAGATGGACTGTGGGACTGAGTTCTGACAGTCTATCACTGCACAAAAACTCTGTCAACACGAGCCAGAGAACATCGGCACAGCCGCACTATCTTCAAACATTCAAATCATCAACTCAACTAAAACAATCATGGAAAAACGTCAATAAGTGATCCTTTTCTTCACTGGTTCTAGATACCCGAAGTCAATAGAGTATTTCCAGATTTACATTGACTCTAATATATGGCCACTCACAGGAAATCAAATATTACAAAAATGGTAAATATGCACTTAAACTGAAACACAGAACTAGTTGGGAGGTATTAACTTATTTTATCTACAAAACATGTTCTTTTTTAACATCTTTTTGGACTTTTTGTTCCTTGTGTTAGAACTGGACAAGGTAAAACACTTACAAGAACCTATGTGATGTAGTAATGCACTGTTCGAATGGGAGAGCTTTGTCAATTATTATCATAACAGACTCGTACACATGTAAGGCGTTATTTTGATGATTAAATAAGGCACCAAATAAAAGTCATATCTCTATTATGAAATATTTTTGGAACTTGAAGAAAAAGTATTGCCTGGTTGTGGAGATTTTTGCAGAGAAACATTTAAGACAGTCCAACAACAGGTGCCAAAACTGGACATCACGATAGCATTAACAACTCTCAGATTTATTCAACAACATGCTCACTTCCTGTCTCAAACACAGTTATAACATTAGTCACCAGGTCTTAGCTGATTCAGTGTTATGAAAATGCATCTGTTCTCATTCCAGAATCAGCCAAACATATTCTGTCAATCTAGAAAAAGGAAATTAGAACAGGATCTTGGTTTAGGGAATGGCCAACTTTTAAATGATTATGTTTCCTGACAAAAATAGCAGCGTTAATCAAACATATTGGTAACAAACCAATGATATGGTTGGAGAAATTTGAGAGTTAACTGGTATTAAAAACAGTCCTTGGATAAACACCAATAAAATGGGACTTAAACCGGGTGTGTGAAGTTTGGCTATACAGATAATATCCCAGGGGGAACTCTACTTCTCGTTGATGGAATCTCCAACAGTAGTTTATAGGGAAAACCAATTCTACCTTCACAGACAATTTGTATGGTATTACTGTAGAGTGCTTTTGTCTAAATGATTTAGTGTTTTTAGAAAGCAGATGGTGTTAACCATTTATTAGCTAGAAAGAATCTAAACTGGGAAGATAAAAGGTTAGATACTAAAGTAATATCCTTCGTCTTTTTATTCATATAAACTATGCCAAGAGAAGACTACCAGTGGATTACTAACACTTGACTAGGCAGCTACACAAAATGAAAATATCTTTACCAAATTTAAGACAGATACCCACCATAAATAATTTATCTTTTTTTATCATAAATTTATCTCTCATAAAAAATTGAAAACAACCTCCTTTCAAATAAATTCCTCTACTTTTAATTCAAAGAACTGAATCTCTTTTTGCAAAATAATATTGTGGAAGTTTTTAAGTCCATACATTACAGTCATGATTAAGAATAATAGAAAAACACGTACCTTTAGAATGTACTTTAGAAAATAACAGAACTTATCGCTTTAATAACAAAACAATTTATTTTTTGCTCACTACTGATAAAGAAAACACTAAAACAAAAGAAAGAAAGTATTGTCAGTCGTTCATGTATTTTTTCCACTAACTGCCTACCTTTGAAAAAGCATATGATTGACACTTTTTGAACAGTTTTTTATGAATATAGAAAATATGATGGTTTTAAATTCCACTGAATGACATAAGGGATTTGGGAATTTGGGAAGATACACCCAAATTAAGAAAAAGCTATTTTGAATTTATTATTACAAATATTAAATAAGTTAGTTTTCCATTCGAAGGTTCAAGTTGTTAATAGTGAATTGTTGACAAGGTGTCAAGTGACTAATGGGATTATCGCTTTAGCAAAGGCCCCACCCACTCTGATTGTAGTCAGTCCAGTCATTGTATATTATACCTTATATTATTCCAATCAATCACCAGGTGTGAGATCATTACCCACTCAAGCTCCAATGTAGACAGTAGACAAACTTTAATTGACTTTTTGAGAAATTTCAGATTTTGGCAGATTCTACATTTCAAAAGCTTATTTCTTAAAATCTATTCATGGTAGAAACTTCACATTTGCTGCAACAAGAGCTAGAAAATGATGCCTCAGTTTTTCTAAGTTTATCCTAGATTTTTGAGGGCCTTGTGAAAGATTTTTTTTGCATTTTTGTTTACTGTTTCCAGAGGTTGCATTGACAAGAACTTAAGGTGTAAACAAAATAAAGTTTGTTTGTTTGTTTGATTGGTGTTTAATGTCATACTCAAGAGTATTTCACCTATATGACAACTTAATTTGCGTTGCCGGTGTATGGTGGTAAACCGCGAAGAAACCTCATAAAAACCACCCAGCGAACTCCGCATCTACTAGAAAACTCAAAATAAAGAAAATGATGCACGTTATTTCAGTTCAATGCCCAGTAGATAAATTAACTAATCTGGTGTTAAAGCTATTGCGCTTCAAGGAATTGATCTTGTAGTGTATTTTTCTCTGTTGTCTTGCAATTAGCTTGTAATAATTTAAGAAATCGTAGTTGGATCTTCACTAACTTCACATTTTTGTAATCCTGGGAATGCAAGGTTTCCCCTGCATGCAGTCAGATACATGCAAGTAAACATCAAGTTATTGTGTTAACCCCACACAGATTTCACACATGCAACTTTCATACACACCACAGACAGGCTAATGGTTGCTTGGTTTTGGACAACACACATCAGAACACCATATGGATACTTTCAAACTTATTGCATGGCATCTGCAAAGTAAATGCAGTTGTGTTGTCTTTTTTTATAACAAATGTAAACATATCATTTGTAGAGCGTTTTCACAGTAATTGTCCAGGGAATAACTGCCTGCTAGCTCTCCAGCCAATTTACTCTACAGGTAAACAGATAATTAGCTTAACCTATCTACCCCCTGTCATACCAATGAGTTTAATACCAGTTGAGTCAACAGTCCCATGCTAATGCTGAAAACAGCAAAGAGAAGCAGGGAAAGAACAAGAGAAACAGGGACATGAAATTCAACGAAGATATTTGTTTTATAAAGTACAGGCTGGTTGATGTCTTCTGTGTCTTCTCAATTTCCCATGACCACATCGTTTGTGAAAAGTCAATGATTGAGAATAGATTTCATCAAATTCCACAAACACTGTACTCAGGAAAACAATACGGCTATTCTCTAGTCTTTGCAAAGAAAATCTTAAAGAGAAAGTCCCAAAAAACACCGACAGATCCTTGTTCAAACTCATTTGATGACAGAGAATGGGACAACCATAATAACTTCGATCAGAAATGCTGTGTTCAAGTAATAACGTCAGACTTCTATTTTGATACCAATTATTTAAAACATGACATTTTATCCCCTGCCATAATGTTGACTGACCCAAGCCATTACAGACGGTATTAAAATGCTAGCATTGCCTTTGTTTAATGCATAGGTCTGGCTTTAGTAAGTATTAACTCCTTTAATCCATATTGAGATGGACTACAGCACTGAGTTCTGACAGTCTATCAGTGAACCAAGGCTCTGTAAACACAAGCCTGCAAACATCAGCTCTATCATGTGACATTACCTCATCAAGTGAACACAACCATCAAAGAAAATAGGCATTAAATCACAAAGATAAAACATCTCAATGGTTTCAGACACCCCAAGTCAGAAGATTAATTTCAGATTTAATTTCACTTTGAAAACCAGAAATCAAATGTCAAAAAATTATATCTCTGATTTTTATAATTCTTCACCTTTTTGCTTATCTACAACACAAAAAAAGTTCTATTAAATGTTTTTTAATCCCATAAAATTTTATTACAAACCATGTTCGTGAATTTTGAAAATTGAACATATAGAAAGAACTGCATACCGTAGATGTATGTGCCTTAAACTATTTTTATTGCTCACCAGATCCAAGCTGATTTTCTGTTTTTCGTAACAAAATCCATCAGATCTCATTCCAGAATCAGTCAAACATTTTACCCTACTTTGAAAAGGGAAATTAGAAAATGTTTTTGTTTAGTGAATGATCAACTTTTAAAGTATTCAGGATTATATTTCCTTAGTTGTCTTCTCGTCTGCCAAAAAATCAGTGTTAATCGAAAATATTGGTTACAAATCAATTATAGGGTTGAAGAAATTTGAGAGCTGACTGCTACTTAAAACAGTCCTTGGATACACACACACCAAGAAGAGTCGACTTAACTGAGTGTGGAGAATTTGACTGTACATGTAATGTCCCAGAGGAAACGCTAATAGATGGAGTCTTTAAGATTCACTTGTGGGAAAGCCTATTCCACCTTCTCGGCCAATTTGTATGGCTTACTATAGAGTGCTTTTGTATTAATGACTGCATGTTTTTGGAAAGCAGATGGTGTTAACAATTTATTAGCTAGAAAGGATGTAAACCACGAAGATAAAAGGTTAGATACTAAAGTAATATCCTTTCTCTATTTATTCCTGTAACTTTGCCAAGAGAAGACTAACAGTGGATTATTAACACTTGACTAGGAAGCTACATCCAGTTCTCACTTGTAGCTCTTCTTATCAAAAACTACCTTAGAAGTTATATGAATCTACTCCATGTTTTAATAAATTACACTACCCGTATCAAATAACTGAGAACCCAATTGTTCCAAAATAACTTTGTGCAATATTTTAAGGACATGTATTACAGCCATGATTCAGAATAAAAGAAACAAAACAATTAGCATACTTTAGATAACAGAAGTACTTATCAATTTATCAACAAAAATATTCCAGTTTCTTGGTTGGTTTGTTTGTTTGTTTGGGGTTTTACACATTCCTCAATGTTATTTCACTTATATGATGGGGTGTCTACCCAATCGGTTAAGGAAATCCATAACCCATGCTGGCAACGCTCAAGACAGGCCAAATCATTTACATAACTTTAACAAAACAGGATACCCCAACAAATCCACATCCTATGCCCCTTAGCTCAGAGAGCACAAGGGCACAAGAGGCTCCCACACAACCACCCACCAGAAAAAAAGAAATAACTTATTGCATACTGTGGAAAACAGAAGTACTTATTAATTTATCAACAAAATTATTCTAGTTTTGAAAACTAGTTTGTTTTGTTCAATTGGGGTTTTACACATTACTCAAGGTTATTTCACTTATATGATGGGGTGCCACCACAATCAGTGAAGGAAACCACCTTAAACGATGCTGGCAACATGCAAGACAGGACAAAACATTTACATATCATTAAAAAAACAGGACACCACAAACAAATCTGCGTCCTGTTCCAATGCACCAGGGCACAAGAGGCTCTCACCCAACAACCTGCTTGAAAGCTAGTTATGAAAAGCTACTCAAACCAATCAAAATGTATACATTTTTTTAAATATAAGCAGATGAATTTGTTTGTATCCACTGGGATTCTATTGATGCTCCCAAATAAACAAACATCAGATATGGATTATGTGTCACACCAAAGGTCAATGAGTACATATTTTACCAGGCAGAGGATTTTTTTTCAAGAGAGTTTTAGCTCTTGTATTGTTGATCAGATGAAAATACAGTACAGTAATATAAATAAAACCAGTGACTATCTCATTCATACAGAACATGTTTTAGACAATATACCAATTACCCTTTTTAAACAGTGCAGGGATACTATTGTTGGGGAGACCAAAACTCCCATGCACATAGTCATATAAGTTAACATCAACTTATTGGGCTTTCCCCAGGCAGATTTCTCACATTCCACTTTAAATATAAAGGGACACAAACATGATTATTTGTGAGGCGTTTTAACAGTAATTGTCCCAAGAGAATGGCTTAGCCGCTGTCCACTTATTCTTTTACTAATTTACTGCGCTATATAAAAGATAATTACCTTAACCAATCTACCAATGAGGCAATAGCATTTGAGACAACAAGCAAATGTATATCAATGTTGACAAGCTGAATAGCTAGCCGGTCTCCCGCCATGGATCGACTAAAAGGCCATATAAGCAGATAACTATGACTGCTACATGTACATGTATATTGATGTTCAGAAATGGTGCATTGTAATCCCATATATTGTCTTAACAGGAGGAAGCTATATTCGAAGTTTGAAGTCAATCTGTAAATTTGTATTCAAGTCTTCATGTTCACAATACATACACATACAAATTTGCAATGGCAGCCATATTGGTATGTGCAGTTTCGTCGAAAGTAATCACATTCGTGATCAAAGCTGAGGGAAGCTGCTTGATAAGTTTGAAGATAACTGGTCAGTCTATTTTCAAGCTATAATATTCACAACATAAATATGTTTTATTAATACAGGCTTGAATATTGCAAAGTATGAAATGGCACCCAAATTAGTCTGCAGGATTTTATGGAATACAATCCCATCCATGGTGTTAACAGGAAAATGACACATTCCAATAATAAAGTTGATCTATGAATTTGTTTACTTATTCCTAACATTCTTGTAACGGATGGACAAACCAGTAAGTTAATTAAAGGTGCAGATATTTAAGCAGTTGAGCATTTATACATGTGTAGTTACCTTTTCTTCATATTTCCATATGTTCAAATCCATGTTTCTCTCGTAAATTATAATCACTGGTTTTATTATGAAATTTAAGTATAATGTGTCCAGTATATCCCTGAAGCATGTAAATTGATCTGGGTTCTGAAGATCATGGTACCTGTGTGCTTTTAAATAACATGTAGCTTTAGATGTAGTTTATTTGTTGTTCTTGGCTGACTAAGCTTTTTACACAAGATAAACAAAATGCAGAAGTTGTAGCATAGACAAACCAGTAAAGAAAACTAGGACGAGGACAAGACACTAAACATTAAGAAGGATATTACAGTTAGTTTTCTAATATTCATTCTGATGTATTCGGAGTCTTCTCAATTTCCTATGACCACATTGTTTGTGAAGTTCATCTCAGCAAAACAATACAGCTATCATGTCCTTATTGAGAAAATGTTAGAGAGTTAGGTTAAACAAATACCAGTTGATTCTTATTCAGGGTCAGCTCTTTCCTGTGATATTAGCTCATCAGGTGAACACAACCATCATGCAAACTAGCCAATCATTCACAAAGGTCCTTCTCTTCAATGGTTCCAGATACCAAAAGTCAATAGAGTATTTCTACATTTAAGTTTTCTTTTGAAAAATATGGTCACCGACAAAATACTAGAATGTGTATGTAATAAGACATCCACAAAATAAGTTCTCTATAATGAAATATCTCCTGAACTGGAAGAAACAACAGGACAGTTCTTGACAGGGTAATATTAAAGGCAGCCTAATAACAGGCGACAAAACGTTACATCACAATTGGATTAAAGATCTCTTATTGCTCATTCAACAACATGGTCACTTCCTGTCAAAACACGGTTATAACATTGGAGTCACAAGGCTCAAGAGGATTTATTGTTATGAAAATCCATCTGATATATCCTTCCAGTTTCAGCCAAAGACTTTATACCAATCTAGAAAAAGAAAATTAGAAATGTATCTTGCTCAGAAAAGAATCTTGGTTAGGGAATGGTCACGTTTTAGAGATTTAGGAGTGTTTCCTAGGTTGATTTTTCTCTTGCCACAAAATAGCAGTGTTAATCAAACATATCGGTAAAGGTATGGTTGGAAAAATTTGAGAGCTGGCTGATATTAAAAGTAGTCCATGGATAAACACCAATAAACTGTGACTTAAAGTGTGGAGAGATTGTCAGTAAAGATAATATCAGAGAGAGAATCCCTAGTTCTCAAAGACAGAATCTCTAAGAGTCATTTAAAGAGAAACACAATTCTACCTTGTTGTTCGATTTGTATGGTATTATTATAGAATGCTTTTGTCTTAACGATTCAGTGTTTTTGGAAAGCAGATGGTGTCGCCAAATTATTAGATAGAAAAGATCTAAACTAGGGACATAATAAGTTAGGTATTAAAGTAAATATCCCTCCTCTTGTTTATTCTTATTACTTTGTAAGGAAAAGATACACAGTGGATTATTAACACTTGAACCGACAGCAACATTCAGAGCTCACTTTTATTTAATTAATATCAGAAGTCCATTAACTAGAAGTGTGAAACCTCGTATTTAGTAGTGTAGACAGCATTGTTTCTGAAACGTTCACATTCAGCTCAGGCAGCGCCCCTTGTGTCAAACAAGCGAACCGTCAGGGGAGATAATTTAAGAATTGAACTGAACCTTCCCTGCAGCCAGTCAATTTGACCTGGCTTGACCTTTCAATAACAGCAAAATGTGCACGAAATCATGGGAGTTTCTGTAATAAAACAAAGATGGCGACTTTTGTTTGTTTGATTGGGGTTTTACGCTGTACTCAAGGTTATTTCACTTATATGATGGCATGCCAGCCCAATGGGCGAAGGAAACCACATTAAACGATGCTGGCAACATGCCAGACAGTACAAAACATTAACAAAACATTAACATAACATTAACAAAACAGGACACCACAACAGATCGGCATCCTGTGCCCCTTAGCTCCAAGAGCACCCAGGCACAGGAGGCTCCCACCCAGGCAACCTCCCGCAAGATGGCGACTAAATTTGATTTAAACGATGTAATGACCAAGGTGAAAGAGATGCAGGCGTATGAACTCCATATTACTGATAATGAATCTGCGGAACACTACATGGATCAAACTTGTCAAACGGGGCAGAATATCCAAAGAGTGTTCAGTGCATAATCAGGGATTACAAGGAGGAATTTGGCTTCAAGAAATCCGTAAAGAAATTGTAAAAAGTCAAAAAGCGGAAATTGAAAAAGATGAAAGTGGAAAAGCGAAAGTGGAAAAGTGAAAGTTACAAAGTTAAAAGTGAAAAAGTTACCGGTAAGCGAAATGTGAAAATGTAAAAAAGTTAAAAAGTGAAAAAGTTGAAAGTTAAAAGTTAAAATGTTAAAAGTTAAGTGAAAAAGTGAAAAAG
>JAVFBZ010192171.1:2719-17616 GCA_032466195.1 Katharina tunicata
GGCTGACACACAGTCATATGAGTGAAGAAACCTATCAGATAAAGTATCAGATGGCGTAAAACCCCAAATGAAACAAACAATATTGATATACATCTATTTATATAGATAAATATCAAGAAAAATAGCAAAATAGAGGGAAATAGCACCAAGAAGGATTGCAATTAAGCCACAAACAATGTATTTTTGGGGACATAGTCAAATTCATGCTGTCATATATAAGTGAAATATTCTGAGATGAACTCCCGACTTATAAGGATTGTAATAAAAGCCCACCTTAAGAATGGAACAAATAATGTATGCATTTGGTTCTTATGATACCAGTAGACAGTCCATGTACACGTACTAACTTACTGACAATGCTGTTGAACAAGAACACAATTAAATACTATACAGGTGATATTTTTTCTCTTATTATGAGCCTTCTGGCTAAGGGCAGAATGTTTTAAGTCTTGTCATGTGGTCTTTGCTCGACACTGGAGGAATACCTTTTTTCCAACATAGCTTTACACTTCACAATTTACGGTTGTCATAGTGTGGCTGGTTACTGTTGGATTACATTTCGGTCATAAAAGTGAAATACCCTTTAGCACTGTGTTCAGTCAACTCAATCAATATCTTATCATGAAAAATAAATGATTGATACATCTTGTTGAGAAATCATTCAGATTGTGTTACATTTAGACTGTCTCTGTAGGCATACAAAATATAGATTTTTTGTGTTCTTGATACTCTTAATTATTTACTCATGTTTTTTTTTAAGTGCTTTTTAACAGATTTATCATCATTTTTCAGGAGTCAATTGTTGCATCATGGTATGAGCAGGTAAGACAGAATCCGACTTGAAATCTCCGTAAATTGAAACGACCTAAACACCAATAAATCAATCAAATCTGCTGAATGATGGACAGGAAACCTGTGAAGGTGGCACATTAGATACTCAAAGCCAATGAAAACGAAAGATGATTAAAACCAATTAGCCAACACACATGTATTAACAAACATATAGGTAATTTGGGTAAGTTTATAATGACTGCCCGAGTTACCTTAAATCTCTTTAAATTCTGAATGCCTTGTATTCTTAATCAAAGTTGGGCCAGCCAAAGAAGTAGATGATTAATTTGAATATATCTTTCACACCTTCCAAGACTGTGGTCATGGGTCTGTAATGTCTGAATTTCATTGAAAACACGAGCCCTCTGGTTAAAGGGCAGTTTGTTTTCAGATTATATTCATGCTGTCATACTTAGACATTATCTTTCCAGCAGCAATAACACTTAAGTGACCCTTGGTTAAAGCGTTAGGCTCACGAAGTTAACACCGTATCTCAATAAAAAGAATAAGATAACAACTTTCAGATTCCGCAGGGTGAATATTTTGGTGGGTTTTTTTTACGTGGAGGCTGTTAAAAGGGCAGGTAATTAATTTTAGTACAAGTCGCCATTTTCCTGCTTGCCACTTTGTTGTGGCGTGTACTCTGACGTGAATTGGGCTTGTAGCTCTTTAACCCAGGAGGCACAAAGGTATATCATGTGGGAGTTCCCCTCAGACAGTTGGCACATTAACAAACTCATAAACACTGATTCAGCTTACATTTCGTCGAATGGTGACATTTTGTTGAATGACAAGAACAAGCGCTTGACCAGGTTGGCAGCTGATTATAGTCACTGCTCGATTGAGCTTTTGATCAAAGACAAAGATAAATAGCAGAAGTAAAATAAAACAGGATCTCGAGATACTGTTATTCTGTCACTACCAAATCGATACACAGTACATGTAGCCTACATGTATGGTGTAATATATGCATGTGCGATACAATACATTGATTTATTTATTTTTTTAGTTTTATAGTTTTTTTCCTGTCTGCTTCTTCTCAATTTTCCTGAGTTTGTTTCCACTCGAGATAGCTTATTTATAGTATTCAAAACTAACTTTGTAATAGCCTCTATACTAGTCATAACAAGTGCTTTGGTGTTATTCATTAACAATAGTTAAGAGTTAGTTACACACGAAGAAACATGTTTAATGCTTTTATCAAGGTTGGGTTAAATTTTTACAAGCCCATGGGCTACGTGTACCATAAAGCCAAAAATTATTGTGTACCAATAGGAGAAAAACAAGTGAAGGGAAAATTAAATGCAGTTAACAATAACAAATAGAATTTAAAATTTGCTTTGCCCTATTTTGATAAAATGTGATAAAAGTCTCCTTGCTTCTTTTTTTTTGCTGCCTCCATTACCTTCCACATAATATAACCTTACTACAATATATATATAAGATTTTGCACGTATTTTGAACCCGGCTTTCCACTTGTCAAATGTGCAAATAATACTGCAGCTGCATCTCGTTTTCATTTTTTAAGTTTATCCATCGGATTTATGCCGAACTAGCAATTTACTTGTGTTTAGAATAAAGCCTTGAATTGCTGTTGGGAAGTTGTTTTTGTTTCACATTAACTCATTGCTTCAAAATGTTTGGTCGGAACTCTCCCTCCTCCTGCTTCTGTTCTACATGTAGGTTAGATGTGAAATTTGTAGGCCTACACACAAAGGTAGGGCCCTGAGTCAGTTCCATTCCCGATTGTTATCAAATTCTCTTTAAAATTCGATAAAATCGCTGATGAACAGTCTTGTGTACCTCTTACTTCAGCATGTCTAAATGGTGCAACAAGTATTAAAGCGGCCGGCCCAATTCACGCCACACGCGGAAACCACCGAACCAACCCTGTGAAGCTTGGGCTGTTTCTTCAAGATGAAAACGACAAGATGTTAGAGAAAGATATTGTCAACTTTGAAAAATTATTTAAAATCGAAAAAAATCGTACAAAATATCTGTTTGGTGGGTTAGAAAGCCAATGTTCTATTTTTTTTTATCCAAATGTCGTTTGACTTCCTAAGGCTTTTACTTTAATCAATCAATCGAAAGCAAGACTTGATTTAATTATATTCTGAGGATACATTTGTGGTTTAATTGTTAGTTGATTTAATGTCTTCAACGAAAATATAAATAAAGCACTTGAGGTAAAGGTTTTAATTTTTTCAATCAATTCGCTGGGAGTGAAATTATTTTGAATATCAAGTTGTTGTTGCACACGTTTTTATTCAAGCATTTGGTTAGCAAGCATTGGTATTTGGAACAATTTATAAAATAATTTTTCCAAGTGATTATTCCCAGTTATTTTCAGATGTTAGATCAATAGGAAAAAAAATTAGAGATCATTGGCCAGCTTTATTGTGGGATGAAAACTGGGCAGAAACCAGAAAGCCCATGACTGCTGGTACACCAAATCATAAAGAAATCAGAGCGAGTGTTGAAATTGCGAACTCGCCTGTCAATTTGTAGGATTATTGTTGACAGGGGAATTTGAATAAAAAAATGTAAACTACATATGATCTTGTACTCTCAAAAGACACTACAACAGCATCAACAAAACAAACAAAAATGGAATCAAGAAATTTTTGGGCATAAAATTAATCAGTTTATTCTAGATTCTTAATATTCCAACTTGAATGCAGATCATAGAATTACAGTCTTTCTTCATATCAAACATTTTTATATATATATTTTAATTTTATTGAGAAAAACGATGAAACGATGAATTCAAAATTTAAGGAAGAACAAAACAATGTAAATCATTTCCATTATGAGTCTTTAAAATTTTTATTTGATCTTTAATAATTGCAAAAAACATTAGCACCATTTATGCAATTCTGTAACACAGATTAAAAACACATTTTAAAGACCAATTTTAATGTGAAATACTTAAAAATTTAGGCATTGGTTTAACCAGTGCCTATTTGTGAGAATAAATAAATAAATTTAAAAAACAGTTAAACAAATAGATCAACTACATTTTACACATGTGAATAATCAGTAGCAGTATATATAAATAAGTTAATAAGTTAATAAGAATATTTATAAACATGCATTATCAGAAAAAATATATTTATTGATATATTCAATCGGTTAATCTGGTATTTAATGATTACTAATGCTGAAAGAATAAGATTATTTTTTTTTAATAAAAGTCCTATAGTTGTGATATTCATTTCTTTAAAAATGTGGATGAAAACAAGAGGAAAAACAGTTAAAAAACGATGAATTGTGAATAGGGTAGACATTATGACTGAACTACAGTAAGCTCTATGAGTTATGTATCTGAACAAAAATGATGATAAAGGACAGGTTCATAAAAATTTAGATGAAAGATCAGTTTGAATGGGGTAAGCTTTGAATAATAAACATGAGAGATACATATCCATACATTTGTTCCTGTTGAGCATAATAAATTAAGTGTATACATGATATGATTAAAATACATTTAACAATGGTTTCAAGGTTGTATGTTTGGCACAAACAAAAATAGCACTAGTTTGGTACCACATACATAATACATCGTAAAATACTTGAAACAAGAAGATTACATATTGCATATAAGATAAAATAAATTTCAATAGCACTTTGAACATTTAATACATTTTAATATAGCACTTAGAACCCACGTTGCACCTTGAATATTTTGTGAATAGCGCTTAACATAATTTTAATAGCACAATATTTGGCAACAGACACGTTCTGGATACTGTTAAATTTTGATTTAGTGAGAATTGGCCCTTGCCTGTTCCAAAAGCGATGAAAGTTGATGGATTATGTGAGAGTTCGTATTAACAGGGCGCTTTGAATCCGAGGCAAGTTGATGGCAAATGTTTATGAGTTTGGCTTCCATTTGCTTTTTCTGGACCTTGGGGCGTGTGTTGTTGTTACGGTTACGCTTGTTTGCAAACCAAGACTTTACCTGTGCCAGAGAGATGTTTCCACTGAGGGCCATAGCGTCTTTTTCAGCCTTCGTGGGATAAGGGTTAGCACTATGGGATTCGTACCACTCAGCCATGATATCCACGGCAGAGTTGTTCAGTGGTTCGTTGTGTCGGAGCTTCTTTGATCTGGAAGCACCACACCCATAATCCTTTGCTGGTCGTTTTTTAGAGAGGAGCCTCATGATTTCTTCAGAAGGGTCATAGTTTTCCAGAGAAGCAGACGTTGGTATTTGCATCCTGGGATTGATGACTGCCGTTGGTGGGGTTATTGGTTCTTTTACAAGTTGGATTCTGTTCATGCTGTAAGCTTGTGCGGTGGCTAGATCAGCTGTTGTCTGTGAAGTAATTGGTTTAGTTATCATTTTGGGTTTAATATAGATCCCTGATGAGAACGGTTTTGTTGGCAATGTCACCTTTTTGTTTGGTGATGGTGTGATTGGGTCGGGTCGCACTGTTGACGAAATTAAATTGGATTGAAACTGAAAACAGGAATATATCAATAAATTAACATGTTATTATACAACAAGTGGTTTTGTCATAGTATTGGAAAAAAATTAGGACAGAAAGTTATCCAACCAGAGTAGAATGAAACTATAGACTAACTAAAAAAAAAATTAACTATAAAACATATTTTTGCAATTTTTTATTTTAAAAAAGGAGTGAAAAAAATACATTGTCTCAATTCAGAATAGATTTGATCGTTACTGAATTTTTTTTCAATTAAAGTCTTAAATTGAGCATCGGATATTCATCGCTTTATAAATGCTGTCATTTATACTAATGGTTTAGTTTTTACAAATTTCAGGCAATTATATAAAGTTGAAGGTGCTATACCGCAGAATTTCGGTATTAAGCTTTATCATAGTTTCGTGAAATCCAAACACTTTTTTATTCATAAAACTGATTCACGCTAGTCGCGAGAGAAAAAAGTTTTAAAAAATGATGTATTTTGACGAGTTATTTTGACTTTTTCGCGGCGTCTTCCTCGTGAATATTCAACGCCAAGGCGAGTCACTGACCTATATTAAGTCAGTGAGGTGGGCCCAGTAGTCCCGTGACCTTCGAATCAGCTGTAGCACTTGTGAGAATGTATTCACGGAGTTACCCAATCACGAAACCGTCTCCGTAAAACATAGGACTTATTAACCCTCGTGCATACATTAGACATCGTAATGCGGGTCACATTATAGATTTTTCAAACTTTATTATTATTTTAATTCGGTACATCGCACATTCTCGAAGTTGATATTTTCTGAAAGCTTATACTTTGGGCCATACTAGAAAAATATAGAAAACCCGGTTTAATTTGTTTCAGTCGATTTTTGGCTGAAATTCTGCGATATAGTACCTTTAAGTAAAGATGTTCAACTAACCTTGACATGTTTTGTCATTGGAGACAAGCTTGATACATCTGAGCTGAATCCACTGTCATTTAAACTGTCATTTCCTAGGGACAAAGTGGATGAAGATGTTGTTGTTGTTGTTAATGGTGAGTGAAAACTTGTGAAGTCGCCTGTGGATATGGCAGCCATTTTGGGACTTTGGTTGTTTGTTCTCAAATATTTTGAAGAGGGTCTTATCGCTTTTCTTATAATTCGCATTTGTGATACGTTGTCTCTCGCTGTAAGTTGTTCGATTTTAACTGATTTTTGGAAATCAGCGATACTTTTAGGAGGCGGGCAATAGCTGATTGTTGGGGTACCTGTTGAGATGCTGGTGGTTTCCTGGATTGGCTGAATGCTTGACAATGGTGCCTGTCGGCTGTAAGCCGATTGGTCAGAAGTTGTGGGGTAACCTCCTACATAGTTTCTGAAGGCGGGATTGCTTTGTTGTTGTTGTTGAAACAAACCTTGGGGCTGTTGACAGTATTGATTGGATAGGACTTGATTTGGCTCGTTGTAGAAGGACGGCAAGTATGAAGTGGTACCTTCAGGGCTCACAGTGGAGTAATGATTGGAATAATAATCCCCAGTGTACAAGTCTCTCATATCGTAAGCCAGAAAATTGTCCTGCGCACCATAACTTAACGAAGTTGTCGGGTCAATCTTTACTGACTGGGTCTGGTTCACAGCATAGTTGTTCACTATTTCTTCCAAGACTTCTGGCCCAAAGTTTTCACACAATTCTGTCAGAAATTGCTCTTGCCCATATTTATCACTTGATGTTTCCGCCATTTCTCATTAGGGTCTTCTAGAACCGATAATACAATATCTAGAGTAAACACCTATCCTTTCCAGACTCCTCCTAGCTTTTCAGTCCAGTGAAACTTGTTTAAATTCAAAGGTATTGATAAGAAACAATTCAGTTCTCACCTTCCTGAATAATGCAGACAAAACTGCAACTGTTTTAAAGGTGTAGTATGCCTGATATTACTGCAAGGCCTCTGTTCCACACAGCTTCAACACAAGTTTTCTCTAACCTGTATATTGGGATGTACCTTGCTTTTATAGCAGGTACCAAACTCACCCAAATCCCCCATCCAATTATACAGTTCAAAATACTAAGATTTCATTGGTCAACCTTTGACCTCAATCAGGTAATATGTAAAAAAAATGACAACAGTTTATGTGACCTGATCATAATTCACTCTGATTATGTGAGCCACCTAGTTTATGAGTGTATGCAATGTCTTTACAAAGCCTGATGAGCAATTGTATCTTCTCTGTGTCCTATGGTCACCTCCTACAAGAATTGCACTTTGCCCAGTTTTCATGCTTTCTTGAGACATTGTATGTGTATTGTTCCTCACCCCTTGTATTCCTATTATATAAGCACTCTTTTACCCACACTGACACCCCTCTCCCAGTGCTTAGTTTTACCTGGCCCACCCATGCATTGTTTCTTCACAATGACACCTAGGTAAGGTTAACAATATCTACTTCATTGATGTAAAGCATGGCTTACATTTCATAGTTCAATTGTCTTGCCTTGTTTCTTCCCTGTTTAAGCTCCCTCCTACAAGACAATCATGCTTGTTTATCCTCATTATTAGCCTTGTTTCTAATTCCGTTTTTTGTGTGAGTGTTAAGACCACCCTCACCACATTTCTGCTACAATTGAATACTAAGACTCAAGAAAATCATTTTTGTTTATATGAAGTAGGTGTCTGTTTTTAGATTGTTTTCTTTCTCAGAAAATTCAATGTTTGAATTTTGAATTTTAAGTTGAAATTCCCTCTTTCTGTTCCAATTGGATACTGTGATCATGATTATTCTGTGCAATGGCGTCAGCTTTTTATGGCCAATACCAATTCTATAATAGTTCAAAATTCCACTATAAATTTTAGGCCCAATTCACTCTCTTCTTTTATTGAATGTTGTGTGACCAAAGAAATCATGACATGTAATGTCAATCATGACCCACTTCTCATACTCCCCCCCCCTCCTAAACTTCCTCATTTGTTACATTTATAACTGCCCCAATTTTAGAAAAACTCTCTTTATAGCTCCGACATGGGCTTAACTTCATGCTTTAATTGATATTGTCCTGTTTTATTTTCCCCTCCCTTTCCAATTGAATTGAAATAAGAAATCATGTTTTTTTATGCTGAGCATGGTCCACTTTTCATGCATTTTTGTATGACAGAAATCCATGCTTTATTTTTAAGTTGGCCTGCATCTTTGAATAGTGTGCTACAGGTACACAAGATTGCCATGCTTGTTTATGTAATGAAAACATGTCACACTTTTCATACCTTGTTTAGTGCTGCAAAATTTGGTGTTTCTTTATTTAAATAATGGCCCAGTTTTCAGGCCTTTCATGTGGAGTTTGATGACCATGCTTTACATAAAAACATAATTGTCTTGTTCAGTTTTTGTTTTTTTTAAAAGCTGCAAGGTAAAAATGTTTCCATGGGATTTTGTAGTACTAAACAAAGCATGAAAAGTGGGACAAGTATGGCGGGGGAATAATTTGTTATAACAGAAAATTTATTAGAAATACAGATCCATGAAACTTTAGTGCACAGCAAGAGTTGTGATTGATGTAAAGCGAATCGTGCCACTACTAATAAACAAGAAAATCTTTTATTTGCTGCATGTACTGGACAGAACATTTTAGTGTGACGCATAAACATAAATAAGGTAATTATAAAGTGTTTAAAAGCGTGAAAAGCGTGAAATGAAGAACATTGTTTACATGAATTTGATTGACTTTCTGTACTCAGCATATTATTTTATTCATTTAAAGTAAACATAACCCATAATAAATTATGAGGTGTAAAGTACACAAGAACATGCATGGGTTCTATAAATCAGACTATCTAATCTAGTTGTTCAACAGAATTGGAAGGTGTGAAACAAATTGCCTGAGAAACTTTTTTTAAGTTTATACGTCCTGATTATAAAATATCAGGCACAACAGTGCACAGAATCTTAACTGAATTATATTTTTTAAATTGCAAGTGGTTTGGCAGGAGCTTTCTGTGCCCTGGTGCTCTCTGGTGTAGGGGGTACAAGAAGCTGATTTGTTGTGGTGTCCTGTTTTTCATCCTGTAAATGAACTGTGCTGTCTTCTATGTTGTCAGTGTTGTTTAACATGGTTTCCTTTAATGATTGGGGCGGGTGGTTGGGGGGAGCCTCCTGTGCCCTGGTGCTCTCTGAACTAAGGGTCCGAGATGCCGATTTGTTGTGGGGTCCTATTTTGTTTATGTTATGTAAATGTTTTGTCCTGTCTTGCATGTTGCCAGTGTCGTTTTTTTGGGGGTTTCCTTGACTGAGTGGGCTGGCGCGTTGTCATATAAGTGAAATAACTTTGAGTCGGCGAAAAACCCCAAATCAAACAAACAAATCAATGATGGGGCTGGCCCACCATCACATGAATGAAATAACCTTAAGAACGGAATAAAACCCAAAAAACCAAATAAATTTATATTTTGTAGTAGTCGGTTGGAGTTTCTAACAAATATTTTTTCTTTTTGATGGGCACACAGAATACATTTAAAAAGTTTATGCGATTTACAGCACATCAAAGTACATGTTATTTAATTTCTGTTTGCAGGGAATTATCGACCAAGTTCAGAAACACAAACTGTTGTTTATAGAAACCCAAGATGCTGCAGAGACTAGTCTGGCTCTCCTTAACTACCAGAAGGTGGGGCTTGTTGCTATTGGTGATGGTTGATAGGGATAACATTGTCAATGAACTGTTAAAAAAAATATATGTACTTTTAACCACATTGCCATCTTGTTTATGTGTATTGTCCTACCAGTTTAATTATACTGAATTTTTACTTACATGTATATGCAATTGTAAATTTTTAAGTTTAAGGACTATTAAAATACTAATTTTTATATGCCCATGATTTGACAAGATGTATTATAGTATGGGGTTGTCCGTTCGTCCACTTATTTGTTTCCGGCCATTAACTTGCTTATAAAATTTTAATCACACTTGGTTAGAATATTCCACGTGGCAAGATGCCCCCTCTAAAAAAAAAAAAAAAAGACGATATTAGCCTTTAGAAGAAACTCATGTGGGCATGAGTCCCATTTCTTAAAACATTTGCTTCAACTTTTTATGGGATCTTTATAAATTAAATAGACAAGGGATAATAAAACTGAAGAGAACTGTTCAACAATTGGGTTGTGTTATGTTGAATCCTTGTTGTTGTGATTACAGGCCTGTGACAATGGTAGAGGGGCCATTTTACTCTCTGTTGCCAGGGGTAAAGTCTCTGAAGGAATTGACTTTGGTAAGGAACTGTTTATATACATTCATAAATAAATATTCTGCCACAAGCTTACATCATGGAAAAGCAGTCCGCCACATTCCCATAGCAGCTCTGAGAAGTTAGCTCTGAATTAGAAATTATGCTGATACCAAGTTTTAAATCAAAAAAAAATTGTAAGCCAACCCCTCACATGAACACAGATAGCAAAAAATTCCATGAACCATTGATGTATGAAAATATCTGGGTGTGTGTTATATGACACCTTTCTGTTTTCAATTTGTATTCAAATATCACATGATGACCTTAAACACCAATCAATCGAATCAGTCACATGGCAATTGAAGGTGATCAGTTATCATACCGTTAAAGGTATAATATGAAAGATTTCAATAAATGTTCAAATTGGATGACCATCTAACCTAGAATGTCCCATAATGGAGAACCAATACATGACTGAAGATTAAGCAGTGTTATATTTTGTTGTTTTCAGATCACCATTACGGCCGTGCTGTCGTCATGTTCGGTGTACCATATGTTTATACACAGAGTAGGATACTCAAGGTTAGTGGAGGTCGCACAGTGCAGAGATTTGGAATTATAGAAAATGATTCATTTCTTTTAAGTTATTCATCAATACTGATCTACACTCTTTCATACAATACTACTTATGTACTTTGCAGGGGGTTTATAGGTGGAAGCTTCTTGTGCACTGGTACTCTCTAAGATACATGTAGGCCTACGTGGCATCAGGAAGCCAATTTCATGTGGTGTACTGTTTACCTTTCGGTAAATTTCATGTGGTGTACTGTTTACCTTTCTGTAAATTTCATGTGGTGTACTGTTTACCTCTCTGTAAATTTCATGTGGTGTCAGGTGTGTTGCCAGTGTTATATACTCTTCACCCATTGAGCTGGCACACCATAATAAGAGTGAAATAACCTAAAGTACAACATAAAGGGCCGATCAAACAAACAAATCGACTATATTTTCAGGATCTACGTCCTTTTGATGCAGCTTTATCATTAAAATTTAAACTGCTTTAACAAAACTTGAGATGTTCAAATAGGATTTTGAACTCTACTAAAATTGATTGAGTTAGTGGCTGACTTTAAACCATATGCCTACTCAAGAGTATTTATTCATACCACGGGAAATGTGCTTTAACAGCTACACAAACACAACATGAAATGTACTAACTGCTAAGAAATTACAGCATAAATGTAGGTTCAAAGCCCAAGATGGCCATGACACAGGTAAACAGATAACCTCTAACACCCTACCCAATGCTGTGGTGCAGTATGGCACTGGCAAGGTTCTTAACCTTGCCTTCAGCTTTGGCGTTGTGTCATACACCATATTATCAATCAGTCAGTCTGTCCGTCTGTATATTTGAACCTTGCCAGTGATCTGGGAGAGTTTTCGTGGTCACCTGTGGACATGGCCTGTTTAGCGATCACTTTGCCTCATTACAGGATAGACCAAATAAATTATCAATCTAAATCTAAGTACCATATTGTTTATCTTCCGCTTGTCTTTAATCTAATTGTTTGTTAGTGCCATGAAGGGCGGTTTCCTTCACACCATAGGCAGAGTTCCCTTAGTACAGCCTAAAACCCCCATCAAAGTTAGAATTATTTTCCCGAGTACAATTTTCAAGAGTAAAACAATTAGGTCATATAATGTTTCCTTTGTCATTATTAGTTTTTACTTGGTGACTTTATCTAATCCATAGTCTCAATCATGTCTGCCTTTGTTTGTATTCTGTAGCTATCAATTAACCTGTCCACAATTAGATTACTCTATTGGATTTTCGTTTGTCTAGGCAGTCCCCATTAAGAATATCGATTGCTTATTGTATTTTTTTATGAGATGTTAAAATAAAAGTGCTTTGGAAGTATCACATTGTCCCATTGTTTGGTTTATTTTTTGGCTAACCAAATGAGTTTTGGCGGATTTTCACGTTTTGACAACTCTTTGTTTATCAGCAATTAGATTACAACACTGGAAGTATGTCATTAAAGATAAACAAAGAATAGGCAATCAATATACGCACTCAGGTGACAAGGTCTGTTACTTTGATCTTCAAGTGTGGACTAAAGTAAAATGTTGAGCACCTGATAAACTTAAATCAAGTGGTGAATTGATGTGATCTTATTCCTTATAGCTGTTCTCTGGTGGCCAATGGGGAACTCTGAAAGGGAGATAATCCTAGGTGGCGCCACTGACCAATGCGATTCTTTCTCTTCTTGTGCTGTGAATTTGCACACTTTACACTTTTGCATTTTTTTGCTTCCTATTACTGGTACAGCTGAGGATGGTTCCTTCTCCATTTCTACCATAACTGTGCATTTCTTTTGGCTACCTGTTGCTCGTCACTTGTCAAGTTGAGGGTGGTCCTCTCGTGGTTTCTAGCAACACGCTGTCATATGAGTGACCTTAAAGTAACATACGCACTCAAAAGTTCTGAATTTTGCACTATCACAGAATCTCATGAAAAATTGATATTTTTCTCAAGAAGAACAAGTTAGAGGCTTTCCAATAATTCCATCATCAAATTTGTAGGTCGAAGGAGAGTTTTTTAATAACTAAAAAACTAAAAACTGAATTTTTTGTCAGAATTTTTAATTGGAAATGTGTCAGTCTGCTGTCACAGCTTAGACACACTTTGGTGTACCGACGTCACTCCTATTCAACCGTGTAAGCCACACCCCTTACAAGGTTAAAAATGTTGGCTCGTTACAAACAAGGTCATTCACCGCAGCTGGATCAAAGTCATTCTGAGCAAACATGACCAGCCCTCCTTACGTTAAATTCAAATAACTGCTATATTTATCCTGGTCCGTTAAATCTTTGTACCTAATGAATAATTTTTATTTTAATGTGACTGTTTTAATTTTTTAACAAATATCAAATCTTGTAAAAGCTGTGTTTTAATATATTTTTGTATAAATGTAGAGAAAGAAAATTTTGCTTGCCTCCACCAGGATTCGAACTCCGGTCTTTGGCTAGCAGGGCCAACGCTCTAATGGACTGTGTTTTGATATACATGTAGAAAATAAAAAACGTGGTACATGTACATGTAGTTTGGTGTTTAAGGTGAAACAATAATGTGCATCTTCTGTATACATATTGTATTGGAAATCACATGTGAATAGGGTATCAAAAACATGTCTAAGATGGATTTTTTTGACTTCTGAGTATATTAATATAAAGCCATGTGTCGGCCTAGATGCTAACATGTTCCTACATGTTTCTACATGTTGAAAATCTACAGTTGAAAATCCATCTTAGTCATGTTTTTGTTGTGTACTCAGCTTCTAAATGCCCGGCGCTTAAACAAGGTGAATAGGGTAGTTAAATTGACCAAGTGACCAAGGGAGGTAACCAATTAGATCTTTATTTACTATGGAGTTTGACTTTGAACATCATAGATCAAAGATACACCTTATAAATAAAATACTATGCATTAAATATAAAACAGATACAAAACTCAGGTACAATCATATTTTCCATTTTTAAGACCTTTGAAATAATGAGATACGTAATAATAAAAAGGATATCAATATTAAAAAATTTACAATAAACATTGCTTAAGCACTTTTTTGTTAAATTAGGCCTACATATTTTTTCGTCTTCTTCTTAGGCTCGTCTTGAGTATCTACGAGACCAATTTCAGATCCGAGAAAATGACTTCTTAACTTTTGACGCCATGCGACATGGTGCCCAGTGTGTGGGGAGAATTTTACGAGGGAAAACTGATTATGGAATCATGGTGTTTGCTGACAAGGTACGTTCACCCAGCTTAGATAGTTAACGTATGGTACGGGTGTATTTGGTTTCTACATGTAGCTGCCTGAAATAAGTGGCATTTTAATGTCCATGTCTCTTTGACCTAGATCTTAGTTGTAAGACAATGTGGTAAAGCAGAGGTCTGTGAAGACACTATCAAGGGAGGTAACACAGTCTTATATTATTTTTCATAACCTACAATATAATATATAGTATTGGTTTCCAATAGATACACTGTTACACAAAATATTAATAAAGAAAAAAGCATACAATGTATATGGTGATGCTAGAGTTAAGAAACACTTTTATTGTTTTGTATTTTCATTTTTGTTTTGTAACTGTGGGGATTTTCCAGATAGTTGTACATCAAACAAGGGAAATATATTGTTTATGTTTATGTAACTGTAGTGATTGATATTGTTTGTAATTTTTTTTTTTTATTTATTAGTTTATATTTGTTTCTATGGGCAGATCTTGAGCATAAATAAATGTGAAAAACTACAAACTAGTTTTCAGAAAAGTGTATCTTCATTTATAATATTTATATGTTTGAGAATTGTAGAGATTTGCAAGGACAGATAAACCATGGAAGTTACCAAATTGAATAAAAATGGTTTATTCAT
>JAVFBZ010192171.1:17716-33944 GCA_032466195.1 Katharina tunicata
AAACCATGGAAGTTGCCAAATTAAATAAAAATGGTTTATTCATATCTTTACAAATTTGAGAAAAGTTTATCTTCATTAATAATATTTACATGTTTGAGAATTGTAGAGATTTACAAGGACAGATAAACCATGGAAGTTGCCAAATTAAATAAAAATGGTTTATTCATATCTTTACAAATTTGAGAACAGTGTATCTTCTTCATTAATAATATTTACATGTTTGAGAATTGTAGAGATTTACAAGGACAGATAAAACATGGAAGTTACCAAATTAAATAAAAATGGTTTATTCATATCTTTACAAACTTGAGAACAGTGTATCTTCATTTATAATATTTACATGTGTAAGAATTGTAGAGATTTACAAGGACAGATAAACCAGGGAAGTTACCAAATTGAATAAAAATGGTTTATTCATATCTTTACAAATTTGAGAACAGTGTATCTTCTTCATTAATAATATTTACATGTTTAAGAATTGTAGAGATTTGCAAGGACAGATAAACCAGGGAATCTACCAAATTGAATAAAAATGGTTCATAATTCATGTCTGTAAAAAATTAGAAAATTGAATCTTCATTTATAATATTTATATGTTTTAAAATTGCAGAGATTCTCAAGGGCAGATAAACGAGGAAAGTTACCAAAATGGATCCAGGAGCATCTGAAGGACAGCCTGTGTAACCTGTCAGTAGACGAGGCAATACAGGTGTCAAAGAGGTTCCTCAGATTAATGGCCCAACCGTTCAACAGGGTAAGGTTTATGGAAATTTGAATTGAATTGGCTTATCTTTATCATATACCTATAGATCAGACCCGTGTGATACAAAGCCATCTAATATTTTTCCATATCAACGTCCACTGAAACCGGGACTTTTTCAATGCTTTGTTTACATTACCCCAGTGCACCCCAGGGGATTCCGGTTGACGGTATGGTAGAAAAACACAGGTGATATGAGAGCAAAATTTAGTTACTACTGGGTAGTAATATATATATTAACAGACCCTGCGTTCTCGTTTAATACCATTTCCATTGAGTATGTGTGTGACTTTTTTTTTTTAGATATATTACACATACCATGACAGGTTTTGTTAATTAAATAAGAAAATTAAACATTGTTTTTGATAGCATAAGTTTGGCCACTATCGCTACCTATTTTACATAGCGGTCTTCGCGTTGTGCTAAGTAGCCCTTCGCCCCCTAAAGCAGAGTGTCTGTGAAATTTTGACAAAATGTCAGAAAAAAGCTAATTTTTTCATGAAATATATATGAGATATATGATATATAAGATATATGATAAACAGTGTTGGTACATCCCATTGTATCAGGCCTCGTTGATTATCCGTCGAGCTCGATTGATATTGCAGTCGGACCTCAGACAACTAGAGCTGACACATAGTCATGAATCCCAAACACTGTCATAATGTTTAATGTAACATTCGGGTCCAGTTGTGGAGGGAGAAGTGGGTGGAGGGTGTCTTCAAATGATTCCTTACTTCTGGCTGCCTCCTGCACCAGGTGATGTGTTGGATTGTCAGGGTAGTTTGTGTCGTATATAGGGTAAAAATTAATTCTGTCTGAAAAACCTAATCAAGCAAAACAAAATCTTCTAAACATCAGTAGGTACCGGTAAGTTAACAAACGTCAATTAAATATCGTGATCCATTTTCTCTTTGTCCAGGAGGACCAGTTGGGGTTGTCTCTTCTCACCGTAGAACAACTAGAGTCTGAAGAGGTGCAGAAGAAGATCGAGGCTCGTGTACAAGTGGTGTGAGCTGAATTTGAACTATCCAAATACCGACAAATTAAACCAACTGAGATTTCAAGGATTTTTTTGGCTTGTTTTTGTCTGATGGACAGATGTTAATCCATCTATAGTCATCCAAAGTTGTTTGAAGTTTTTGCGGGTGTAAATCAGAGAAAATCATTACCTGAACAGTAGGATCATCGAGGATAAATTGTCTGACGAATACAGCAGGAGATGTGTTTGCTGTCTACAAAATCTCAGCCCTTTGCAGTCAGCATTTAAAGACATTGCTGAGGTGAAGTACTCTTGGTGGAGACATCAAGTAAATCTGTTGTACCATTGATGGTATATATGTATTCACCAATACACTGGCCACTGTTGTACAGTTTACTGCTGTGCCTACAATACCTGGCTCATTTGGTCAGTATCAGAACTGTAGACGGTGGCTCAATATGTATATTTAGTCTCACATGGAATCTCAAAGGTGGAAATTTACAATGGCCATATTGAACTTCATTTTTACCAGTTGATGCTGTCTGTTGAAGACGCCAGCTACCACTTGAAGTCGAATTTAATTTATATTAAGATTGAAGGTAGGTGACAGGAATGTAACCTGCTCAGTCAATCTAGAAACCTCAAATACTGAACTACAGCAAGCTAACCAACGACATGTCATTGTCCAGGCTTTATCACCTGTATCATCTTTTCTCACAGAATAGCGCAAACAGAAAAAAACATGAACACCGGCAGATAATTCTCTTTTACAGAATTTCTGTGTTCTGACTGAGAGTTGTGTTGAGAGGCCCATTTAATGTTATTGTTAGTGTAATGTTATTGACAGTCTTTGAGTCTGTTATTTCATTTTTGGGAATAAAATTTATTATCTTGAGCAGCAAAAAGAAAATGTGATTTTAGTAATATTTTTGGAAGTTGCTTTGAGCGGATTATTTTCCAGTGACCTGAGATTTAATATGGGTTGAACCTTAATGATGGTTTTGTTCAGAAATTAATTTGCTCGATACAAGAGGTCAAAGAACAATTCGGAAAGAAATGTTTGAATCATGAAAGCTTAATCACAAAGGGTTGGGCCAAGTAATATCTTTCATATCTTTCTTGACAGATAACCAATTTTAACACTTTTCATCACAAGAATGGCTGTGTTCCTTTTCTGTCAAATTTAGAAACGTCATAACACAAGCAGGAATATGAATGGATCGAAAGTGCTAGATAGAAAAACAATAAATCAAAAACAAAAAAACAACAAAGTGGATAAGCTCACTGAATAAAATAACCTCATGTATGTTTTTGAATAAATTTAATCATATCAACATTATAAACAAGGGTATGGAGCTGCGTTCATAAAAATAATTAAAAAAAAAAACATTTTGAAATCTTTTAAAGCTTATCATCAATCCATCCCCTGCATTCTAATGGTAATT
Organism: Katharina tunicata; assembly: GCA_032466195.1. Taxonomy (NCBI): domain Eukaryota; kingdom Metazoa; phylum Mollusca; class Polyplacophora; order Chitonida; family Mopaliidae; genus Katharina; species Katharina tunicata. The sequence goes on from JAVFBZ010192171.1 coordinate 20,904, forward strand.
TCCCAATTCTACAAAATGTACCTCTGCCTAAACTTGATTTTATCCGTCTTTGTTCATGGATGCATCACAGGTGTTTGGTGGGAGCTTCTTGTGTCCCGGTGCTCTCTGAGCCAGGGGCATCAGGAAGCGGATTTTCTGAGTTGTCCTGGTGTTCGTTCTGTAAATGCCCTGTTGTGCCTTGACAGTGCCATTTATGGTGGTATTTCACCCATCAGGTGGGCACGCCCTCAAATGAAAGAATTAACCTGAAACATGGCTCAAAACTGCAATCAAACAAACCATCATGGATAAAACCTTTGGTACACATGAAAGATACACCTGAAACTGTGTATTAACAGTGACTGTCTGTCTGTGGCTATTTAATTATTGTGATCAGTTTCTGAAACGACAGGAATCTGAATTTCAAGACCTATTATTGAAGTACAAATTTATCCTTGCACCTTTTATGGATTTTAAGTTGAGCTTTTACTAAATAAAGAAGTTTTCATCCATAAAAGTGTGCTGTTGAAGGTTATCTAAATATGTCACTGGCACTAAATTAGGTTTTGCTTGGTTATCACCGAGCGGGCTAGAATTAAGACATTAAAAATCTTATTGCTTCTGGTTTTTTTTATGCTAGGAAAAATGGATTAGAGTCAACATTTGTTGCTTTGGTCTTGGTGTCCTAAGACATTCTCATAGAGAAAACATCTTGTGATCAAAATAACGGTCAAGACACAAATCAAGCAATACCATGTTACGATAGTTTATTTTGCAGCCTACGTAATTCCACATATGTATACAGTTGAATAGACAAGACTAGATATTTACGTTAAACATGGTCGGTATGTAGAGATCAATACATTGAGTCCTTCAGAAATTGATTATAAATTATTGATTATCGTTAAGTGGAACTCTTATTCCTGGTATTTATCGTCACATATACAGCTAAACCTTCTGGTCAGTTTATACGGTCCATTATCTGATGATCGATGGGTGATATTGTTTGTGTACAACTGTAGGCTCTAGGTGCCCACGACCTGGGGAATGTCTTTATCCGAGATTGGTTGCTAAGGAGTCATTGTAAAACACCCTTTTCCCACCCCCACCCGGGCCTACCACAAGCTTAATGCGGCCCTGGTCGCATATATATTAATTACCTTTAATACAGCATATACCCCCAAGAAACAAACAGAACACATGTGTCAATTTCAGTCCACTTTTTTCACATGGGTAATTGTCAATTTTAAATTTGTTAGGGATTCATTTGGACTGTATGTAACAATAAATTTACAATAGTTTCTTCTCTTTGCGTTATCTTGACTTTTTAAATAATACTATATGCTAGATTTATCTTTGACTTTTATTATAACTTTCAAAACTTTACGCCCGGTGTTTTTATTTATTCTAAATATACGAATCACACATCCCAGTGGCCATAAAAACCTGTTTTTCACTGCGACACCTAATAATAAACGAGAAGCGTGATTCGTTGTAAAATATCATCATTTGAGTGAAATAATGTGTGGCGTAAAAGCGTTACCAAAACAAACACACATCAAATATATGTTATCATGTGCCGTGGGCACTGGCTCGTTCACCTACTGTATGGTAATGAGATACATCATGATTTGGGGTTTGCTGTATATCACCGATTGTTTATAACCCCCAGAAACTGCCAGCAAAATTAATCAAAAGAATTTATCGAAATAACAGCTTCATTCTATAGGGTGCAATTAGCTCTACAACTACATCGTTGTTCTTGTGCAGCCTACGTTTGGTTCGATCACAATCTATCAATTATATAGACACATGATAAAGGCGCTTTAATTAATGTAATCTAGTGTTAGTTGTGTTGGATCATAATTAATTTATATTTATCAGGAAATCGACCTTTAATCTAGAATTGCCATACTGCATGCCGAGTCTATGTGATACATGAGGATGTCATGCTTGGATTGCATGGAAAACAATGTTAATATTACCACAAGTAAATTGATCCGTATTATCTCTCGTAACGTCTCAGCACGATGGAAATATAGTATCATTAAAGCGACAATTGCATAGTATTGTTCAGCGCCACCTGTATTTCCAGAAATCAATTGGTGCCTACTTATGCCGAAAATGGTATGGTCAACTGATGCAAGGTGTTATTTGCTCAAATTTGCTGAGGGCCGACATTTTCAGTTTGTATCATTTATTTTAATATAGATGTACACCCAATACAACATTCGTTCGGTTTTGCTCAGTTTAGATTTGAAACTCACATGACTGGTAACACTATATATATGTAAGAGATTTGGGAAGATGAGGTGGAAATTTATACAATGGTGTTCATTTTAGGGCAAGTAAATTGATCTGTACGGCCTTCCGTAACTTATCATCATCCCGGAATATACTATCATTAAAGAAACAATAGAATTTATTATAACTCCATTACCTGCGTTATAATAAAGCTTTGTTTGTCGGAAATTCTCATCTATACTGAAGTACTGTTTTGTGTGATTACACGAAGTAAGGTAGTGACATATTCGGTCTATATTGTATAATGTACGTCTGTATGTTACCCAGAACAACTCGAGATTAAGATCTATCTGAGAATTTATCTAGAACGATGATTTGTTGATTTTAATTAGTCGATATTCCTGCGCCAGTGTTATAACTCTTTACAAAAATGTATATACCGCTTTAATGTTAATAGCAACTGTTTTCAGATTTACTACAAGTAGATTGATATGTATGGAAATATATTATCATTAAATGAACAATATAATGGATTTAGACTCCATTCTCCTTATTACCAAATATCATTTCATTCGAAACCTCAACTTGAGAATTTTACTTGTCGTTTGTTCATATCATGGCTGAGATATTGATATAGCCAATTAGTTACAAAAGGCTGTAATTTCTAAACAAATCCGTCGGCTAAGAACCCAACACTTTATTATCTATTTTATAATGACATAACTCACCCAATTACGGCAACTTCCTGTGTCCTGGAACTGTCAGAGCTGGGGGTCATCAAGAAGCCGATTTGTTGTGATGTCCTGGGTTTGATCCCTGTATTTGTCCCTTGGCGCCTTTAGTCGTGACTAAACGAGCATCGAAAAGGTGAACTAAACTGAGCCGGTTCTGATCTGCATTGGAGCTGGCTTTTTTTTTGTTCGCCAAATAATGACGGTTTGCGGTTACACTGCACTTTTGACAGCCCTGCCAGCAAGCGTCGAGGGAATCTTGAGTGAGCGGCTACACAATGGAAAAACGTCAAGGCATTCTAAGAACGCCACCTGTAGTTGAACCAAACTGATGCGGATTATTGTTTACCCATCTTGTTTTAGCGGCATTTAGAAGCTGGGTACATAACAAAAACATGACTTTTGAAAAACGGCGGAAAATCTAGGCCGAAACGTCGCTTAATAATATACCCACAAGTTGAAAATCCATCTTAGTCATGTTTTTGTTATTGTTTACCCCTCACATTTGGTGGGTCAAAAAAGGCGGACTATTCTGATCCGGGTCAGATTTGTTCCACCCTTTTCTGTTGGTGTAAACACGAACAAAATCTGATCCGGATCAGAACCGGCTCTGCGGCTCTCATCTTAAGAGATACAAGGCAAATGGAATAAAGACATTGCAAAATTTTAAGGTACTTTTATTCTGTTTTTAACAATATTTCGTTATATTTTAAGCACTAAATAAATATATTAATATATAACTTTTCTTTTTCATTTCACGGAGCTATTTACAAGTCACATAGTTATTCACAGAGAAGTTCGATATTATAGTGTATGGTTTTCAGTTGACATATACATGTTTATAGTTATTGCTTGACGAAACACATGTATGCTTGACGATACGTGCATATATACTGGACGACACAAACATCTGCTTGTCGTCAAGTGTTTTAAAAAAATACAATTATCAAACATACCAACCTGCAAAACTTCAAAGCATATTCATAATGATGATCTGCCAAAATTTAAATGAAACGATGTTTTCTGATTGATGGATATAATTCTTATTTAAAAAAAACGAGTATAATATAATAAATAACGGTAGCCTACATAAATCAAAATCTTTGCATGAATGTTGTTTTTGGTTTAAACGTGGAAATTTGATCAACTGTTTTGTCTCAATGCTATAAAAAAAATAAAAAAGAAACCTAAATTCACCGTTGAATACATGGGTGATAATGCACAACTTGATAATATGAACTTATAATGAACGACCAGTATGGAAAATGGATTTATAAAAAGGCACAGTAATTCAGAGTTAGTTGGCCTATTGTTTAAACCAAATGCGACAATTTAAAGAAGACCAACAACTAAGGCTCTTTCCAGTAAACAAGAAAAGAAATAAACAAACAATGGATTGTGTGTACATGTACATACATCTTATTAATACTGTTTGGTAATGTCCATTTGACTTTAAAACATCAAACACTTGAGCAACAACTTTAAACATCTTGGGTTTAAAACTTGGGTATTCTAGAATGTTCATATTTTGTAACGAAACAAGGATCCCAGTTTCCAGGTAATTGGTGTAAAGCTTTGGTAATTAAAAATTTGCACGCTATTGTTTAACAACAAAGGTAGAGCATGGATCATTTAAATCATTGGATATCTCAAATTGCTGGGTTTTTTTTGCGTCATGAACATTGACCATACTAAGATATAACATATCTTGCTCTCAAAACTTTGGTAATCTGGACTTTTAAACTATAAAATCGATGGGTTTATCAACTTGACTTTTATTATTTAAGCAGTATCCCATTCTAATCCCAGTCTACTGCAGCAAAACTGGTTAGCTCCCTTTTATGTTTGGTACCCTGCTTGTGTTAAAATGTATTGATAATAAAATTTGAATATTCCAAAGTGCTTCTAACAAATAACTTATTAAATAAATCTTGTAATAAACAAAAACCTTGTGAAGCTCAGCGAGGAATGGATTTACTTTTGACTCGATACAATGTGGTTCTATATAATACCTTTTGAATAATACTTGATTCTTGTGTTTGGCATTGTATGGGGTTTTGGACGCCAACTCGATTTGACTTAACAACCTACTGCATTAATTGTTATATAATGTAAACCCCAGTTCGAGGTACCTTCAAGATAAAACTTGAAATCCCCTGGACGTAAGGATTAGAAGTCACCAGGGCTCAGACCAGGGATAAGCGATTCGAGTTGAATCCCACCGAGAAGAGTGCAATACTATTTAATAAAATCACATTTTGGCTTTGGTTAAAAATGGAGTGAGAAAAGATGTAAATAAGTCATTTATATACAAAAAAAAAATGGAAAACACAATTGCTAATACTTGTAAGAATGATTTTTTGATATAGCCGATGTCATATCGGAAGTGAGCTATATCACTAAGGCAACATCACTGAACACGTGACACCAGAGTGATGACATAACATTGGCAGGCTTCCAAATGGAAACTAGTCCGACAAAGTTTCGGTGTAACGTTTCAAACAGATACACCTTAAACAAAATCAATATTGAAGACTTTATAAAATGAAAGTGTCTTAATGAATGCCTCTTGGCGCTTTGGTGAAAATACTGCAAAGCGGTATAAACTTATACTTTTGCATACATGAAACCATTTGAATACTTGGCATCAAAGCCATCTTATTTAAGAGGCATCTATAAGCTGGGCAAATAATAAAACCATGACTAAGGTGTAAATATACCCAGAAGTTAAAAATCCATCTTAGTCATATTTTTGGTGTAACAACAGCCGAACCTTGTAAATTATTGTAGTAAGCCATATGAACTTTTACGTCTGAATTCAAATATGACTATCAGTTTTCTTTGAAAACTATTAATGCACTTTAGCTGATCGTCGATCTTCACTCTGTGCCCTTTTTCGCCCTTTATGTCCTTTTGAATGGTGCTCATAGCCGTTGGCGTAAATGTACTGGTCTACCTCAGTTTCCTCTCGTACCTTTTGCAATGAATTTGGCTTCCCTAATACCAGTGAAGATTTATCCTCATTTACATTCTCTAAGCCTGAAAATACTTCTAATTTTTCAATGGCTTCTTTGAAGCCATTCTCCTTCAAGGCGTTTTCATTTTCTCTTCGATTTTGTTTGTCTTTTCGTTTAACAGAATTTTTTCTTGATAGACGAGTTTCGCTTTCCCTCATTGGAAAAAGAACTGGGGTTGGCAAACTTGAGCGCACCGTGTTAACATTGTCTGTTCTCTGGTAACCGTGACTGTCTGTAGTCACGCAGCTGTTTGGACTTCTGTTAAAATGTTTGTAATTATCCAGAAGAGTACTTTCCTCTCTCCGTAACTGTCCGGTGAGATCTTGAAACGATGCAGACTGTTTCTTACTTAATCGATTTTGGTGACGGAACGTAAGTGATGGAGATTGAACCGGAGACCCAATTGAGCTACTTTTACACGCGAATATATCAGGAAATATAACGTCCCCAGTCCCAGATCGCCTATCGGCGGATTGGCGGCTGTTCGGTTTTTGACCCTTTAAATTCCCATGCATAGAATCGTTATGTTGGTAGTCACCGTTTAAATGTGGTTTCATGTAATCCAAGCGTTTGCCGGTTTCTTGGCAGTTCGAATTTAAATCACAGCTAAGCCTTAAATGATCAGAATTCAAATGGGGTATTTTTCCAATGGTATTTCGAGAAGATACAGAACTGATATTGCTGCTGGCATAACTACAAATACTATTCGTTTTGGAGCGGTCTACGGCGGGTAGACTGAATGAACTGTCCTTGTTAGTGGCGATTGATACAGATCTGGAAACGGATCGAGATTTGTGATTACCTTGATGGTAGTTTAAGCCATTGGAAGAGTTGCAGTCGGTACCATTATGTGACCCCACCAAACCGTTCCTCTTAATATCCGGGAAGAATCCTGATGTGTCCTTTGTTGCTGACGGACGGTCTGTATCGTTCGAGGACAGATCCCCCATGTATCTTGAAGGCATGTTCCGCCTTTACGTCCTCGAGTTTACTGAACTTCCCAGGTCTATTCCTCCCGACTTTTCGATGACCGACTGGCTTAATGAAATCTCAGCCCCCAAAGCCTAACAAGATGGCTAAAGGTGCTTTGCACGGATCATTGACCACACGCGGTAGGTCACTCACTGCACAATCAATAAGGGATTATTGTAATAGCCTTCAACAATTAATCCTGTTAAACCATGAACTTTACCGGCCAGTGAGAGTCAAATTCATAAAGCCTGTCGGCAAGTTCCAACAAACCAAGACTCGTGTAGTCGGAAGTAGAGATTGTTCACATTACAATAACTGCCATTGCATTGTTCCTCCACACAGCACACGGCTCATCTATATACAATCCCGAGAGAGCATATACCTGGAAATTAAAACAAACAGTGGATGGTTAGTGGTAAAAGATTTATTGTAAAGTACAACAGATCTACAAGACTACCAAAAACCCTAGACAGCAATCCAGGAATGTTTATTAATAGCGTAAGAGAGAAGTACGACACATATTATAAAAGTAATGGAGTTTTGGACGCCAAACATCAACTAGAACTTTGCACGTAAATCGCGAAACATACTCTAAAAACGGTGCAAGGTGTTATGCTTAACCATCAAACCTTAGGAGAGTAAAACGCAAACACACTACCCTTTGGAGACCAAAGACAAATTACGTCATCAATAGTTGAGCTTAATTTCGTTTGTAAGTTTTAGGGAACATATCATAAAAAGTATTTAAAAAAGGAGAAAAAAAGGTCCTATGTAAATGAATGTTCACATAAATTTTTCAAACCTGTATATAGAGATGGCTGACCAACGTTCAACTAACTCACAAACAGAATAACATATTACAAAGACATGACGACTGAGATGGATTTTCAACTTCTGGATATATTGTTAAGCGACAACAGAAGTTGAAAATCCATCTCAGTCGTCATGTCTTTGTAATTTACCCAGCTTCTAAATGCCACTCAAACAAGAATAACATATGACATTAAGACATCCTGGATAGCGCCGGAAATATCTGAAGTTGTTATCCATAATATCTTATGTTATTATTCTAAGTGTCTCGACTGCTTTATGTATGGCATATAAGCAAAGAAACACACAACTGCTACAATCTACAACAAGCATACACTTAGATCCATTAAAAATCTCAGAAAATCAAGACCTGAAATAGTAAAATAAGTTGATCGGATTCTTATTGGAAACATCAATTATCACTCCTTTTTACGGCGAATTGCACTACGTACCACTAAAAACAATACGGTAATAGAAAAACACACCATCGTACACCTATTGTGGGGTAAATTTGGTCAATGGTTGATGATCTCTCCACGGTTTAGTCGCAGTGTGTTTGTTACCGATGCAGCCAGGAAACTTCGTAACGATGCATTGCTAACTAAGCAGACTCTACAATCACTGGTGTTGTTCAAGTGCGAATGATTTCTTATAACTTATTCATGGAGGCAGCCAGTAGGCAGGTAAGATCCGATGACGGGTGTGTCAGTTTACTGAAGGCCTGGCAGGGTATTTCCTTCTCACCTCGGTCTGTTTGTTAATCAGTGGACATACAACACAGACCAAAGACTCTCAACACGTCTTTGTGTTACGTTCGTCTGCAGGCATATGTCATATTCCGCTTGGCTACGCTTTTGTCAATATTACTCTATAACTACTTAACTAATCAATTTTATCCTCTGGCCACTACCTTCATTCAACCACGCGTTTCCATTCATATATATACATACATACATGCATGTGGCCATACAATGTATATGCCTTTAATACTTATATTAAGAAGTAGCTCATATTACTATACAGGGATGGATCGTTTTTCTCAACGCCATACATCAGTTATAATGGCACTCGACAGAGTTTCATTACGGAAACGCGTATTTTGTACTTATGACGTATTGTTCGAAAAATAACAAATAAACGTTTAGACAGCTGCCCCGCATTGAACTCTGAGTCTTTCGGCGCTGCATCTTTATAAAATTATATATACGCACAAAAACATAGTATCTTAGTTACATTTGAGGCTTAAAGACATCTTTATATCCTTCCTTATATGGCATGTAATAATTGCTCGACAAATAATTAATCTCAAGCCGGACTGGTCAGCCTTCGATTTTTGATATCTTGTCATCGATTTGTTAAGAAAACCAGTTCATTAAGATGTGCTCACATAATCACCAGGAATGTCTTACTACAGTTGCCATTAAAACACCTTTAAAACTCCGAGCTTTCGGAATGATTTATCGATTTATTTGATTAGTGTTTAACGTCATACTCAAGAACATTTCACTTATATAACGACATTGAGAAGCAACTATCTAAGCCAAAACGCGACCCTTGCTTTTGGAAAGAACCTACATACTCACAAAGCTATATAGACAGCAACTAGTGTAAGTAACATTTACACTAGAGTGTGTAAAAACAAAATCCGAAGACTTAAAGGAACGATGCTACCATTAGGGTACAGAAATTTTATATTAATGTAAAGAAAATGTAACTTTATTAGACATATTCATAAACCTAATCAAAATAGCTCCAGGTAAACAACCGTTTTTGTTGTTATTGAACACATTTACACCTAAAAGGTGTCTCTCACTCGAAATTATTTATGAGTATCACGAATCAATTACGATCAGCTAGTTAATTAATATCCTATACATGTTGACATGTATTATAACATATTTGTTTGTATGTTTCATCGACGTTTGGCGGTTAGGCTATTTCTTTTATCTCGGATCTGACATCGTGCCCGTATAGCTACAATCTGGCTATATATACAGAGAAGGAATCTAGTCAAAAGTTGTATTTAATAACGGGGTTAGATACAGGAAAGCCTAGGGTCTACTTATGCCGACAAACCTCCAACAGAAAAAAAGTTGTTCCACACATTACCACCGTAAATGCGGAAGTAAATTGATGCCTCACTTTTAAAGATGTTCACTAGAAGACTGAATGCTTTTGAATTGAAGTCAAACATGGCTACTGTAAGCGACCACCGGTATATATAAAATACCTCTGAATAGTAAGTCAACTGCATGGCTAGACAATACTACATTGATACATGTAAGTTTCCATAAACTCTATATTCACGGAAAATAACGTTATAATAAGTAAGTTGAAGGAGCGCTTTTATGTCCTCGGTTACATGCGCTGTTTTGTTGAGGTTAACATCCCCTGATACGGGTCGAAGAAAAAAAAAAAATAGCTTGTCTATAAATGTTGCAAAGACAAAAATTGTTTTTAAAAAGTTTTGGGGGTATTTAAGGGCCGATGTTAACCCCCTTAAATGTAGATTCATTTCACGTGTATAATTTAAAATATATATATTTTTAAATGTAAAGAAAGAAAATTTCCTTGTCCTCCAACGGGATATATATATATGAAGATATCCGGGATTCATAGTATATAAAGTACTGCTATTATAGGAAATCCTTAGGCAATGGCTGACAATTATGTCGATAGGTTGATGTGCCTTTCAATAGCCTGTATATCACTTATAACAAAGTGAATATAACGTTTAACTTAAAATAAAATGTAGGTAATTATATCTGCCTCAAAGTTAATCCCTCAATTATTCGTTCAATGAAATTGTCCGTAACTTAAGCCTATTATATTTATATAAATCCTTTTCCCAAAGCAAAAAACGGCAAATGTAAGCCGACATTACATCGAAATCTTACCGTATAAAAGACTCCTGATTGCCTGGCTTCAAGTGGATTTTTAACAATTATATCCTATAAAATGTATACAATTATTTGAAACAGAAAAGAATTATATCCTAATTTATGCCAATCGCAGTGGACATCTACCTTTCACAGAGTCCTGCTTTCAACTGGATTAAATCAAAGAGGCATATGTCGATGTAAATATCATATTATTTCTGTCCAGACACGCTGTGGGTAATTTATGTCACCACTTCAAAAACCGACATGGGGGATTCGGGCTTAGTAGATGCGAAGTGTTTAACATAATGTTTAAGTTGATAACAGCTAAGGCGCATTATGACACTTACAAGTAAAACCTGCATTTCAATGCATGCTCATTTCGTATTTCATTCGACGCAAAATGGTGACATAGTTTATATGTTTATGGTGGTAATTCGCTGACAATTTACAAGCTGAGTTTTGGTTGACTTGCAGCTTTATGACTGTAGTTTTTATGATCAAAGATGAGCTGAGTTAACTTTTATGAGTGTGATAGCAATTAACGTGTCCCAACTTTAATTCCCAAATTGCATAGAAGTAAAGGATTAATGATAGGTGATTTGTTAGCCTCTCGATTAAGCCAGTGCGGTGGATCGCTAACCTCATTAACCATCTATTTAACTAATGAGAGTAGGTGACATGGGTATATGACGGAAGTTACCGGTGGCTACGCAACTCGCGTGGTAGTATTTACAGTGTCACATCCTGGGTTTCCGCCTAACACCGGTTAAGTATCGTAGTCATTAAACAATTGAAGTACCGTAGAGTTCGACAGTTCACCAAGTCAATGAAATAAATTTAAAAAATGACTCCATTCTGAGAGGTTTTGGTCGGGCTGATTTGTCACGGATTTACAATATGGTAATGAAGAGTTAATAAAACAATTTAAATTAGATAACTCATAAACTAACAAAACACTTGAATAAAAAAAAACTCAATTTGTTTTAGATATGAAGATTCGTTAACAACTTTTATATGTGAACTACTGGATCTGGAACAGCAGATGATTCATACACATGTAGGTTTCATTATTCGACATTCATATGTCACTGAGATTGATTGACGTTCGTTTATAATGTAGTTTAACATAGTGTACCGCGTACGAAAATAACATTTTCATTATCGCAGTAAATCGCCAATACTCTGCGATGTTGAATATTAGATGTTAGATAGTTTTCTACAACAGACATTCTTTGAGTTCGGTGCTTTTGGCTCTACATTTGTGAATATTGCTTAATAATGTTTCTTTCACGTTGCCACATCTGTAAATATCTGTACACGTGTTTCATGTACAGTTTCATAATACTCTAATAGTTTGAGAACATACCAAAGTTCCTTAATGTAAATGAGGTAAGTTTAAACATTTTTACATCATTTGCGGTAACAAAAACCTGTTCGTACGAAGTTTTATGAAAACGACCCCTGATGTTAGCTTACCAGCTGGTATAAACAGTGTTGTGAAATTATTCTTTATCAAAGGTGCGATAAGCAATCTTTATGATGGCAATTTATTTTTTAAGCAAATGCATGAGGTATAGGCCTTGGCTTTTTTCCATATGACAGATTGTTCTTGCGGGTTTTGCCGTTCTTTGAAACCTTTTGAAAGCATAATGGATATTCACTGTCACCTCGTTTGATATCCTTGACACGGAATATTTGATAAGCAATTCCCATCAATAAATACAACCTATGTCATATTATAAGTCATATTATACAGTGTACATGCACTTCACTAAACATATGTCACTGAGAGTGACGTTCGTTTATTATGAAGTTTAACATATGTATGTACCATGTTCGAAAATAACATTGTCATTATCGCAGTAAATCGCCAATACTCTGCGATGTTGAATATTATATACATGTAGTTTTCTACAATATAGGCAGGCCTACCTTCTTTGAGTTTTGGTGCCTTTAGGCTCTACATTTCCGAATATTGCTTATAATGTTTCTTTCACTTTTTCACATGTGTGGGTTTTGCAGTTCTATTAAGCCTTTAGAAAGCATATTGGATATTCATGGTCACCTCGTTTGATATCCTTGACACGCCCGTTGTGGTCACGGAATATTTGATAAGCGATTCCCATCAATAAACCCAAACCACACCGCGTTTTATGTCATATTATACATACACTACACGAAACATATTGTAGAAAATATTTGATAAAGTCGATGGACATGTTAACTTTCAAGTATATGTAAAATATCAATGGAGATGGGGTTCAGACGTTAATTTGTGTAAAGGATATCGAAGTTGTTGGAATTGATGACATCTCAAGATCATACTATATCACATATACCTCGATCTTCTAGTAGCGATAAGATGTATACTAGAAAAAAGCCGGTTATATGTTTGTTGTACCCCCC
>JAVFBZ010192172.1:0-14440 GCA_032466195.1 Katharina tunicata
CATAACTCGTCGCCAATCTGTGGTGCTGTTGATAACAGATGACAAACAAACAGAATTAACTCATTATTTGAAGGGACACAAAACAATATTGTTAAATTCAGCCTTAAATAGCCATAGCTTCAATCACATCTAAATTCCGAATCGCGTTTCCATAAATAAATGCGGATATGGACTATAACAATATGACACCTACAAAAAACATACATGTAAAAACAGTATCAAGCGATATCATTAATACAAATAACAACAAATATGTAAGAAAAAAATGAATATAAGACAACCACGACATTTTTACTACATAACGGTATGCAAATACATTCTGTTGTATGTTTTATTGTCACATAAGTCCTTGTCGTTTATTGTTTTATCTTTTTAGGAAAACCCCAGTTTTACCTGTCAAATAAACCCGGATAAATAAATACATGTATTCCTAAAATTAGCCAAAAATTTTTTCCACATCGTTCCCTTTAATATACCCGATATGATTGTGTAATTTAATTTAATCATTTTATGTATTGTCCGTAAAGCCCGCAAGGACAACACGTAGATAATCCAATAGTAAAAATATTATTTCGCGGATTAAAACTGTAAAACTCGTATTGCCTATTTAAGGTCAGTTTTGTTTATGTTTTCTGAAACGGGACTTTATCCTGTCGGGTATTGGCGATGACACGGGACTATATCCGTTCTGTAAACTAAAGCTTATCACGTTTAGTTATAATAGACGCAAGGTCATGGCGTGAGGTCATTTTCATGTCTTCTCTATAGACAAAACTTTAAACCTATTAGTAACACTTAAATAGCAATATTTTTACTAGAGCAGAATTGTTTCTGCTGATGTATACGTATTCCAACTGTAGTTGAAATTATATTTGTTTAGGAAGTAAAATATAAACTCTTGTACAAGTAATATCTATACGTGGATAAAACTATTTTATCTCCAGTTGAAACTATTGCTACTTAAGTAGTTATGTTTTAACTTGTATAGAAATAATATGTACGGTGGGAAAAATAATTCAACTAGAATAGAAACTGTTGCCTTGAAAGCACACATACTTGGAAAGAGGAAATATTTCATAACTTTAGCATTATTTAAATTATTTCTACTAAGGTGGAAATTATTTCTACTGAGCAGAAATTAGTTTGACTAAAGTGGAAATTTTAGGTTTATATAGAGGTGATAATATTTATAATCGGTTTGGAATTACATGTACATAGTTATGTTGGTAACAAGGCTTGAGTAACTCTATCAACCAAGGTGTAACTATCTCCACTGAAGTATTCATTTAAACAAGATTATGGGAAATAATATTTTTAAAAATAATATTGTCACATAAAAAAAACACCGTACTAGCCACGAATAACATTTCATTTATTTTCGGTTTTAAGGTGTTCTAGAGTTCTAGCCCTTTAGCCTACTAACACGCATTTCCATGTACAAACCGGATGACGAGATTGTCAATTATAAATAAGCGACATTCTCGCCCTTGGCGGGGTCGAGAAAGTCGCTGTTACGATACAATTCCCAATAATAGAAACTAACGTAATTGACCATAAAGAAAAAATGAAAGTCCAGCAAATTTAATATATGACAATATTTATTATGAACGAAATCAATAACACTAATACTGACTATAAACTATATGTACAAATATTTACAATCAGTTTGTTACTTACAAGTGTTAGTATGTTGTAGTAAATCGTTCAGTTATACAAATCTTTGGCCTTGTAGAATGGTTCTGGATAATAAAGAAATCGTCTTGGATTATATAATAACTTGATCCTCGTTGGGATATAAACACTGGTATACAATTAGAAGAACGCCGCTTAGGACAAATATAAGGTATGCTCAGCAAAAACCTCGGGAATACCTTGGTAGACAAATTCAGTAAACCATATAAATAGTGTCCGAATCAATCTCCAGTACGAAATGTACGTTCACGTATATCCAATTTCCTTATGGGAAATATTAATCAAACGTCTTGTAGACAAGGAAAGGCTCAAAGCATCAAAGGTAAATACTGCAGCTGTCAGAAATCCGCAATGGAATATTACACAAACTGAATTGATAACACTTTCAAAATACTCGTATTGCCTATTTAAGGTCAGTTTTGTTTATGTTTTCTGAAACGGGACTTTATCCTGTCGGGTATTGGCGATGACACGGGACTATATCCGTTCTGTAAACTAAAGCTTATCACGTTTAGTTATAATAGACGCAAGGTCATGGCGTGAGGTCATTTTCATGTCTTCTCTATAGACAAAACTTTAAACCTATTAGTAACACTTAAATAGCAATATTTTTACTAGAGCAGAATTGTTTCTGCTGATGTATACGTATTCCAACTGTAGTTGAAATTATATTTGTTTAGGAAGTAAAATATAAACTCTTGTACAAGTAATATCTATACGTGGATAAAACTATTTTATCTCCAGTTGAAACTATTGCTACTTAAGTAGTTATGTTTTAACTTGTATAGAAATAATATGTACGGTGGGAAAAATAATTCAACTAGAATAGAAACTGTTGCCTTGAAAGCACACATACTTGGAAAGAGGAAATATTTCATAACTTTAGCATTATTTAAATTATTTCTACTAAGGTGGAAATTATTTCTACTGAGCAGAAATTAGTTTGACTAAAGTGGAAATTTTAGGTTTATATAGAGGTGATAATATTTATAATCGGTTTGGAATTACATGTACATAGTTATGTTGGTAACAAGGCTTGAGTAACTCTATCAACCAAGGTGTAACTATCTCCACTGAAGTATTCATTTAAACAAGATTATGGGAAATAATATTTTTAAAAATAATATTGTCACATAAAAAAAACACCGTACTAGCCACGAATAACATTTCATTTATTTTCGGTTTTAAGGTGTTCTAGAGTTCTAGCCCTTTAGCCTACTAACACGCATTTCCATGTACAAACCGGATGACGAGATTGTCAATTATAAATAAGCGACATTCTCGCCCTTGGCGGGGTCGAGAAAGTCGCTGTTACGATACAATTCCCAATAATAGAAACTAACGTAATTGACCATAAAGAAAAAATGAAAGTCCAGCAAATTTAATATATGACAATATTTATTATGAACGAAATCAATAACACTAATACTGACTATAAACTATATGTACAAATATTTACAATCAGTTTGTTACTTACAAGTGTTAGTATGTTGTAGTAAATCGTTCAGTTATACAAATCTTTGGCCTTGTAGAATGGTTCTGGATAATAAAGAAATCGTCTTGGATTATATAATAACTTGATCCTCGTTGGGATATAAACACTGGTATACAATTAGAAGAACGCCGCTTAGGACAAATATAAGGTATGCTCAGCAAAAACCTCGGGAATACCTTGGTAGACAAATTCAGTAAACCATATAAATAGTGTCCGAATCAATCTCCAGTACGAAATGTACGTTCACGTATATCCAATTTCCTTATGGGAAATATTAATCAAACGTCTTGTAGACAAGGAAAGGCTCAAAGCATCAAAGGTAAATACTGCAGCTGTCAGAAATCCGCAATGGAATATTACACAAACTGAATTGATAACACTTTCAAAATACTACAGGAAAATACTATATTTTCAGGGGTTTATATACTGCAGCAGCAGCATCCAATATAAATATAACATGGTTTAACATAATCTCAGGAATCTCGCCCCCGCCAAACAGGCGATTGGATCTGTGCATAATCTCGACATTCGCGGGGTCGAAAAGGGCGCCAGAGGCGGGGCCGAGAATGTCAAGATTGTACCAGTTTGGCGATATTCTCGCACCCGCCAAAGGCGAGTCTATGTATGGCCGTAATCAGCCACCATAGTTTCCATCTCTTTTTTCAGGTCACCAATCATCAATGCACCCCAATCGAGTGCTTTCCATACAATACAGATGTTTAACGACGTTTGGCGGTTGTATTATTTTATTTTATATTATTTATTTTTATGTTAGTAATGTAAATGACAATAAATAAAAGTAAAAGACTTGCCACTTCGACATTTTTAGGTCTCTAAACGGCATGCATATACATTTTGAAAAAATAATTGGGCGTTTTGTTGTCACATAAGTCCTGGATGTCTATGGTCTTACCCTTCAACTTTTTATGGAACCACCAGTTTTATCTGTCAAATAAATCCAGTTTGTCTTTATTTGCCCGATTCACAACCACTTTCTGGACAGCGTAGTATTAGTCGACAGCGAAGGGGATTGTAGGGCCCTGAGAGACAAAGGCTGTGGAAGACATCGCTGACGGTCGTCGCTTAAAGGCAACATGAAAGACATTAAATACTTAGCAATATAAATGTTTATTTCTCATCTCGTGCTTTCTCTGCTCCTTCTCATCTCGCGAAGTCTAACAAACGAGTATTTGATTACTCGTTTAAAACTTTGATACAGCTACAAATATTCGATGGAGGCTGGATTATTATCCAACAAAAGTAGAAGATTATCTTTGTGTGCGAATATAGCAGAAAGTGTAAATGGATAGCCCGTTTGTAATGTATCATGTGATATTATGTTATGTGTGCAATTTATAGAAGAGAAATTTCTTGGGAATGATTTAGTATTCAATAACGGCTTCCATCGATAACACTCAGAGCTTATAGAGTACATATGCGATCCAATCTTAACCTGGAATGGGATTTGTCTGACATTATGCAACGATATTAACGAGACGTTTGGGAATCAATTGTTCCACTCGGCTAGCACATCTACCTCGCACACCGAATATCAATCTAGAGAAAACCCAAACCCAAACAGTTATTACTCACCAAAGGGTCACGTGCTCTACCTTAAACTCCGGCAAATGATAACAAGACGAACTGTATAGCGCGAATGCCAATTAGCAGGTATTTCTTGCTTTCGTGATAATGATGTAAATGAACATTTTTGGATTATCTCTATCACTTGCTGGTACATTTGACTAGCTGTGTCTGCGCTGACATTCATAGGTTTACATGCACAGCTATTTACATACCGCATTCTACTTCTCATGAATCTGTGTGTTATAGTATGGTGAATAAAAGCGGGCCTGAACCAAGCCAATTGCCAGATGAGGAGAGTTGAAACAGATGTTTATTTTACAGACAAACTCAATATAATAACCCTCAGAAAATATCAACAACCAGAATGTACAATTGGTAAAAGTTATGCACATTTTCATCACGGCCATTAATGAATATCTAGACGTATCAGTAATTGTCCTCTTTGTTTACACGCAGATTAATTGTTTTAATGGAAGGCGCGCACCTCTTCTGGGACTAGAATGTTACACCATAGCCACGACCGAATTAGGTTTGTATGGGCCCGGAAGACAGTTTCATGTGCATCGATTCATATTGATCTCTCCGAAAAATGGTTTATTCAAAGAAATTTAGGGAAATTCAGATTCTACACCAGAAAATTTTGCAGGTTGAATCCATGTGAGACTTAAACCAAATGGCCATCAAAGACATGTACTAACATCAGCAAGACATACAGTTTTTAAGTTTACAAAAATGTTATCTTCAGTGTATGGAAATTGTACAGTATCCAGTTGCAGCCACATTAAGCCACACTGTGAACGTTTTATGCCAGGGGCCTAAAGGGGGTATCCCATAAATAAGCAATTATTCAGTAAACATTCACTAAAAGCACCACAACACTTAACACCTTGACAAACGGCTATTGTGAATTATTTTGGTATTTATTGAATAATAGTTAATGTTATTGGGACACAAAAAAATGAAGCTTGACACGACCACCATATAATCCTTAAATTTAGAGTAACTTTATTTTTAGATTTTCTGCTCCTTTAGCGCATATTAATTTGTGTTTATGGCATGCGATTATCTAATGAAACTATTACATAACAGACTCACACTGTAGTCATCGGCAACTTTGCGAACACTTTCGTGCTTTTCATTTTTCATGAAAACTGTAAAAAAAAAAACAGATATCGTAGTCGTGTGGAAAAATATCACAAGCTGTGGGGAAAGTTGTTGCAGGGACGGAAATTGGTCGGGGCAAGTTGTTACAGCTAGCTGTAACAACTTGCCCCTGGTTGAGGTCATTGATCTGAACTTTATGTAGGTCAAACAAAGGAAAACAGGCACATTGTGATATACATGTAAGCAAAGTATCGTCGTTCAAGTTTCCAACAACACTATATCATTTGAAATATATGTGTGACCCAGTTAAGTTACTAAATAGGTGAAATTTTAGACTTTCAACTTACCGCATGAACTTCTGATTTCCTCCAAGTTTCACACGTGGTCCGTCAAAGACATATGCGCAAGGAAAAAAACCTGCGCCATCTGGTGTATACTTGTTTATATAAAGGGGGTGTAAGAACTTACCCCGTGTAACAACTAGCCCCGGTCACCCTACTAGAACTAGGAACTCCAAGCCTGGTGGGTATGTTCTACTACCAAAGTCTTATCACATACATGTAGCACATGTACTTTTCTTTTCCATCGCTAAGTGGCGCTGTTTGCAAAACAGACTGGAATAACAGACTGGACTGTTTTTCGGCTCATACTAGAGCTAGGAACTCCAAACCTATTGGGAATGATCTACTACCAAAGTCCTATCACATAGCACATTGAATTACCTTATCCACCTCTAGGGGGCGCTGTTTAAATAGCAGACAGGAAAAACAGACTGGACTGTTATTCGGATAATACTAGAGCTAAGAACTCCAAACCTGGTTGGCATGTTCTTCTATCAAAGTTCTAACAAATGGCTTCAGTATCTCTGACACTAGGGGCGCTGTTTAAATAACAGACTGGAATGACAGACTGGACTGTTATTCGGTTAATACTACATCTATGAAGGCCAAGTCTGGTAGGCGAGCTCTACTACCAAAGCCCAACCACATCTAATTCCTTCAGTCATCGCCCTTGGGCGCAGTTTTAATAACAGACGAGAATAACAGTTTGGAATTTTATTATATTCATGATGCAGTTAGGAACTCCAAAACTAGACGGTATTTTCTACTTCAAAAGTCCTACCACATGACGCATCTAATTTATTTATCAATTGCGATGCTGGTGGAAAAACAGACGCGAACAACTGACTTAGGTGTTCTTCGGTTAGCTTGGAACTCAAAACCTGGTTTATAAAGTAAAGAGAAAAAGAATACAAGGCTGTGAATTTATTACTTTTGAAAAATAATATGTTTACAGTACAATCATTTTTTTTCAATGAATATCAGATTAGACCCGTAACTGAATAGACGTAAAGCTTTGCTAGTTAAGACCAGTTTTTTTTATCAAAAGGAAAAATAAAATGAATGGGTGCATACCTCAGCATAATGTATTGTCACTATATTACCCTGGTCAAATAATAAGACAAAGTTAAAACAAACTTGATGACACACGAAAAATGAGCAAAAAATATAATCCTTAGACAAGATTAGCAAAAAATAAGGCAAAAGTTATGTTTATTCTCTAAGCCTCTTTTGCGGTAAATTCAACAGCACAACCAAATATTGTAGAGAAGTAAGATTATTTTGTATAAATGTAGATAAAGAAAATTTTGCTTGCCTCCACCGGAATTTGGACTCGGGTCTCGGGCTAACATAGCATATACCAGTACTCACATATAGGTCACACATTAAGACGACACAAATCAATGAGTAAAAACATACTTGGTGAAACGCAGAAACTGTGTCATAAAAGATTCTGGGCTGTATATTCCTTTGCTATTTTGTAATTAAAGTAAACTACCTGTCATATGTTATTATCTATCTATCTAGATTGCCCCTATATAACCTTTTTTGGTGTAATAACCATAGCTCTTAACTGACGAATGTACTCTAGGAGAAACAACTTTCATGTTCGACACATTTATGAAAGTTGTTTCTCCTGGAGTACATTCATCAGTTTTTATTCCTGAGTGCTCAAGATATATTTGTGATACTTTGTTGTTGTCGGGTACTGTTGACTTGTCATTTGACGACAACAATTATCTGTCTCTGTTTACAGACATATAAAGCGAGGTCTCGGGGGTTTAATCTTGATAAAGGGTGAATAACCCAACAAATTGTACTCCTTGAAGAAAAAGGGTCAAGAGGTGTAAATTTAATGAGTTTCTAGATTGGTGTCTTTTTAGCGTCATGCGTCAATATTATTCACATTAATATTTATACCGAATGTTCTAAACACTTAACTAATTATATTATTTTAAATGAATGTATTATGAAAATGTATGTGGTATTTTGTATTTTGTGATTTTCTATTAATGTTTAGGAGATCCCCTAGTTGCATTGTGGCTGTGGGCTATCCTCGTTAAAGAAATAAAGAAGTAAATAAAATTCAACTAATTTTCGTTGACATACATTCTTATGTAAGTACTAAATATATATATATTTTTTCCTTTTTCTTTGTTTTCTTCTTTTTTTCTTTGATTTTTTACATAATCTTTAAGATAATAACTACAAGAATTTATAATACATAATAGCGAATAATACATTTGTATTGAATTATAAAATCAGGAATCCATTACATATGAACAGAGAGCAACATGTCTTATCGAATATTTCTTGAAACCCCTGAAATTTAATAATTTATATGCACAACTTTTGATTTGCCACTCCGTGCTCAAAGCTATCTAGAGATAATATCAACTAAACTCGCAAAATGGTTGATAAGAAAGATATCTAGCACACCAACCAGATCATCGACACAAAATCAAATTACCCAAAGACAGCCATTGGAGTTTAGGAAACAACATTTTGAGAATTTATCTAGAACATTAGATGATTTAATTAATCGATATTCCTTTGCCAGTGTGATTACTCTTGGTAAAAAATATACGTTCGATACCCACGATAATCAAAAGATGTCAATGTGTGTGTTACAGTGTTCCGGTCATAAGATATAAGTACCCTTTAATTAAGAAATACTTAAACAAAATGTTTAAAGAATCATTTAAGCAAAAAACAACAATAAACATCAAGAAAAAAGTATAACGGCTAAATGGCGTTTGAGTTATTCAAGTGCCGTAGGTGGTGTATCTAAATTGTAAAGCAGTTTTCAATATTTGTGCGTTTCATGGATTCACGGCAGACCTGGTTTTTAAAAATCGTTTAAGCAAATTTTAAGGGACATATACACTTGTTTTCATCCCCCCTCCCCCCTCTCAAAACCTCAAAAACAAAAAAAGAAAAACAACAAACAAACAAACGGTAATTGAGTTTTTACAAAATTTATCCTAGTTGTTAAAACTGTTTTGAATCTAAACCATTGAAAACATGAGTTAAACAACTATTTATGAGTATTTTCATTCAATTATTTCACTCTAAATCATTTTGCATTCTAGGATAAAATATTTAAAACAATATAATAAATGAGTTTTAAAAAAAGGGTTCAACATGGACAGGAAACATAAGCTCAATTTATCTGACATAGCAGAACTTTTCAACGTCTGGATTTATTGACAAGTATCTTCTCAGGGCAGATACTACCTCCGAAAAGTTGCATGTCATAATGGCTATTCCTAATAACAATTCAACGAAGTTTAGTACATATTTGTCAAATGTTATTTACTGTCGGGCTCAAGGGTATTTCACGTATGCAAAGCACTCCAACAGTATATCGCCACACTATTATCGTAACATGTAAAGTATTTTGCCATGTTGGAAAATAATGATGCTCTAGGTTGTGATAGTGTGGATTTTTACTGTTGGAGTGCACCACCATCATAGAAGTGAAATATGTTTGAGCATAGCGCAAACACCAATTATTCATTTCTACACATATTTATTTAAATTTAAGAACACTTCACGCTCAAGTCTAATACTGTATAGAGTATATATGTATACACATGATTCGATGACAAACGTATATACAATAAGAAATTATAAATCCAAATTCTGCATTATAATTATGTAGGGTAAGGCCTGTCTGGGATAGTTGGTTCAGCATGCTCAGGAAAAACGTTTTGTACTAGTAATACATGTTGCAAAATCCTAGTATTTATCACCCATCTTGTGACCAGATAGCCTTAACGGAAAAGTAAAGTCATAGTCAAATTATAGACCCTATCAAATTGTTATAAAACTGCACTTACATTTTTAAATTTACTCGTTTTCCGCTGGATAGCCATTTAATCTGAATTACAGTTATTAAAATATTTGGTGGGCTTTTCATGTTATATTTGTTGTATTGACCATGTAGCTGAAGTTAATGTATATTAAAATATTGTGAATCAGATAGATAATGTCATTCAGTACATTTGCTTCGGTAGTAGAACATGCCCAGCAGGTTTGGTTTTCTGGGTTGTAGTTTTAAACCAATAACAGTCCACTTTGTTATTCGAGTCGGTTATTCAAACATCGCCTCACAGCGGCGGAGTTGGAAATTACATGTGTAATGGGAGAAGGCTTTGGTAGTAGAACATGCCCACCAGGTTTAGAGTTTCCAGCTCTAGTATTAACCGAATAATAGTCCAGTCTGTTATTCCTGTCTGTTTCTTAAACAGCGCCCCCTAACGTCAAATGATGGAATAACTTATGTCATTTGTAAGGACTTTAGTAGTTGAACATGCCAACCAGGTCTGGAGCTCCTACCTCTAGCACTAACCGAATAACATTCCAGTCTGTTATTCAAACAACGCCCCCTAGCGTCAGAGGATGGAATAACTAGTTGTAGTATTAACCGAATAGCATTCCAGTCTGTAATTCCAGTCTATTTAAGTCCTCGGTCGGCTAACGTTCTTCTTTGTCGCCTACGAAATGGTTGCAGTAACTTGAAACGACATCTTTATGACAATCATCTAAGTGCCGCAACCACGTGTGACTGTGGGTTTGAAAACGAGACTGTCGAACATTATCTTACTTATTGTCCGATTTTTTACAACACTTTGAATAATTTTAGAAGATAACCTCTCTACCATATACGATATTCTTCATCAATCTTTTACAAACGTGTTATATGGAGATATGGATAAATCCTTAACTGACAAAGTTCTGATTCATCAATTTATCGGTTCATATGTTCTAGCAACCAAAAGATTCGAAGGCATATAGCCAATTCGCTCAGCTTCTTGCATGCCAGGACGGAGCTAAAGCGATGCAGTGTGAACCGAGGACCCCCCCAAACCTCCCAATAGGACTTTGGTAGTAGAACATGCCCACAAGGTTTGGAATTCCTAGCTCTAGTATTAACCGAATAACAGTCCAGTCTGTTATTCCAGGCTGTTCTTCAAACAGCGCTCCTTAGCGGAGAAGAAGGAAATTACTTGTTCCATGTGATAGGACTTTGGTAGTAGAACATACCCACCAAGTTTGGAGTTCTTAGCTCTAGTATTAACTGAATAACAGTCCAGTCTGTAATTCAAACAGCGCCCTCTAGCGGAGGAGGATGGAATTACTGATGCCATTTGTTAGGACTATGGTAGTAGAATACACCCACTAGGTTTGGAGCTCTACTATTAACAGAAAAACAATCCATTCTGGTATCCGCGTGCCCCCGTCCTGTTATCCCTACGATGCTGTAATGTCTTTGAATTTTGATTGTAGTATAATTATGTATGTCGAGTTTAAAGTGTCTCACTTTGTAAGTATTGGTATTATTTGCAATAACATACATATAAATTGAATAATGACTGCTCCTTCTTGAATATCGAACTACAGACTACGAACTACATACAGACCAACTCATAACTGTGTCTACAGCTTTTTACTCAAAACATGGCTGATACAGTAGATTTTGTTTCCATGAACTGTCAAGGGTTGGCAGGTTTAGATAAACGACGAAACGTACTCCACTACTTCGATAAGAAGAAAAACTACTCTTTTATTTGTCGGCAAGATTCACATTTCGACAAATCAATAGAAACTCAAATAAAACAGTCCGGTTTTAGTGTGTATTCATCTCCCTAACGCACCAATGCACGAAGAGTAGCTATTTTAATAAAAGATAATTTGACTATTCGATAAACGACATAGAAACAGATCCAAATGGCAACTATCTCATTCTTAATATTACAATATATTCAACACAATTAACATTGGCAAATATCTACGGTCGTAACGCAGATAAACCAAGTTTTTACAATCACATATTTAGTACAGTGAATAAGTCTCAGAATCCATCTATAATAATCTGTGGAGATTGGAATCTCGTCTTACAACCAGGTATTGATACTTTCAATTATAAGCACATAAACAACCCTCAATCACGTAGGAGAGTTTTACAGCATATTACATCATTAATGATAATGACTATATAGATGTCTGGCGAATAATGCATAAGAATGATAAGAAATTTACATGGAGGAGAAAAACACCACGACAGCAAGCAAGATTAGACTTTTTTATAACATCTTCAGATATATATAACATTACGACAGTGACAGAGATACAACCAGGGTATAGGACAGACCACGCTAATATTATTGAAATGTAAGTTTGTAAATAACGACAGAGGTCGATCTTATTGGAAGTTTAACAGTTCCCTATTAAAAGACATTAACTATGTAAAAGTTATTAAAAACGAAACTTAAAATGCTATAAAACAATATGCAATTAACATTTGATGGCTCAGAGCTTTCATTACGGGAATCATTACATATATTAGACACTTTTTATGGCATCTCAGGATTAAAAATAAATATAGAAAAAAAAAGCAGTATGGATTGGTCAAATGTCACTATCCGACTTACGACTATGCCAGGACATAAGACTGGACTGGGTGAATGACTTTACATTATTAACAAAAAATATACACGACATAGAGAAACAAAATTACTTAGCGAAACTGGACAATCTGAAACAAGAGCTACATAAGCGGAAACATAAAATCTTACATTGTAAGGTAAAATAATGGTAATTAAATATCTCGCTCTATCTAAACTAACACATCTATTCCTTACACTTCCGAATCCGCCGGATGAGTTTATTAACAATCTTAACACGCTACTTTTCTCATTTATATGGAATGGTGGGACAGATAGAATTAAACGATAGGTATTGACACAAAGCTACAAAAATGGTGGGTTGAAAATGGTTAATTTAGATATATTTATACACACCTTGAAGCTATAATGGCTTAAAAGACTTATATATACAAATAAAAAATGGACAAACCTAACAAACAAAAATCTATTAAAATTAGGGTTTAGTTGGGAAATGGGGGATAATATGGTCAAAAAAGTAAAGGACTCGTTCCCAAACAAATTTTGGAAGGATGTATTTAATGCTTGGTATTTATTACATGGAAAATTAAAAACTTCTACGCTACAACATATACTTGATGAATCATTCTGGTTAAATAGTAATCTTAATAGATCGGTTATAATAAAAAAAAAACTGGCATTTAAGAAATATACGTTTTATCAGAGATCTTCAAGACGAGGACGGTCACTTTATGGAATTTGAAGCAATTAAGGAAATGTATAATATAAGGAAAAAAAAATAAAGAAAATATTGATAAAAGTGAAGCCTTTCTAAGCAATTTAAGTAGCTATTCTATAATCAAACTACGTGATTTTCAATACAGAGTGTTGCACATAATCCTGTGTACTAAATCTTTCCTTGGTATAATAGGTAAAAGTGAAAATTACCGATGCTCTTACTGTAAGGACGCAAGGGAATCTATTGAACACCTATTTATGTACTGTCCTGTTATTAAAGACATCTGGCGTAATTTACAGATATTAATAAATGGTGCCAAAAATACTGTAATTGAATTTTCATTTTTTAATATTATCTTTGGTTGGGGTATCGATGAACACCTACTTAATACAATATTAATTATTTCAAAACAATATATTTATGAATCGAAATTCAATCCACCACGCCTGCAATTCAATAACTTATTAAACATGATAGCAGAACGTATTTCAATTAAAAAATCAATAGCGGTTATTAATGATTCTTTTGAACAATTTGATGATAAATGGAATGATTTCAGTGTATTTTTAGAAAATCATTTGGCTGATACATCATAATCTGTGATCATTGGTATGTTTGCATTTATTGTATAGTGTTTAATGCTAAATATTTTATTCTTCACTTTTACATTATAATGTTAAGCAATCATATAAATTGGTTTGTCCTGTATGTGTATATATGTGAGAACCAGGCTCTTTCCCCAGTGGCGGCATGACCTTTTTTCCTTCCCTTCACTTATAACACTATCGTTCACTATTGAAAGATAGTGTTATATAAACATATAAAATGATTTATCCAATACGTGTATATATGTGTGAAGCGGGTTATATCCTCAGTGGAAACGTGACTTTTTTTTATTTTTTTTATTTTTTTATTTTATATACACTTAAAACAGTATTATGCAATTTTGCATAATAATGTTATTTATTCGTATAAATTGATTTATTCATTATGTGTATATACACTCTTCAAAAAATGAAACGCAAAACCCAAATATCAATGTAAATTTGATGGTATTCAAGGACGTGTAGATCAGCGGAAAACAAAGATACAT
>JAVFBZ010192183.1:0-10411 GCA_032466195.1 Katharina tunicata
ATCAAATCAATTTCCTGATGCCCTTAGCTCAGAGAGCAGTAGGGCAGAGGGCCCAAAACAGGATCCTACATCAAATCCATTTCCTAATGCCCTTAGCTCAGAGAGCAGTAGAGCAGTAGGGCAGAGGGCCCAAAACAGGATCCTACATCAAATCCATTTCCTAATGCCCTTAGCTCAGAGAGCAGTAGGGCAGAGGGCGTAAAATCCATATATAACGATACAGAACAGTAGGCCTACTGAACAAAATATGTGTAATTTTTAGTTTTGGCACTTATTGGTTATAACTTGTCCAATTAAGTGATTTTCAAGTCTGTTTGGTAAATTGAACTTTCAGAGAAATGTTAGGTATCAAAATGTGCAACTCTCGCATTAGTAACATGTCACGTGTAAAAGCTAATTTTATTTGTCAACGAGGTTAGCAAGATGGCGGCCAAATTCGAAAATCTCCATCAATCACTCGACTTTTGTTTTTAAATTACTGCCGCATAGAGAGTTCTGTAGCTAGCTGTCGGATAAAAAGTGCATACAGGATACTTTTCTTTATACCCCAGTGACTGTTACCTTTATTTCACGGCGGAAATTTAGAGCTAACAAAATATATCAGTCAGTTATTGAGAAGAGTGAAAGAATGAACATGACCAACACGATTTCACAAAGTGACTCTTTTGTAGTTATAAGGGATAAACCTAATTGAACAAGCATCCAGTCTGTTGTATAAAGTCAACCATCAAAGCGGTGGGCATGTTTTCATGTAGTACGAAAATATTATCCCTTTCAGTTTGCTCCCTTACTAATTCACTAGACAAATTTTGTTGAAGAAGAGAAAGAGACACACAGATAGGGCAAAAACAAATATAGAGGAACCAAAGAATATGTGAGGTTTAAACAACACTTTATACAAATTTGAGTTGATGATTAATTTGATTCTCTGTTCCCTAAATAGCAATATGATGATGAGTCTGACAGAAAGATCTCAATACTCCTCTTACATGTAAATAACACTACATCAAACTTAATGGTAAGGGGGCAATACTCAAGATCACAGAACACAGAGTTATTCCCCTTAGTTACCTTCTTCATTCAGTACTTTACCAGAATTACTCCTCTAAAACATTGAATTCACTGCCTACATGTATAATTATTACGTGCATAAATAATTTTAAACTGATCTTGAATACAAACGTTCAACAGATAGTATTTTTAGCATATATCTACATTTCTAATAATCCCTGCAAATAAATTCATCATGGTGTTAGATCAGGCGTTCATGCAGGCCATGACATTCCTAATGATGTATTTAACAAAACTGAGTAGACTCTGTTATGGATAGGTTTTACCAAACCCATAACCCTACATGTAGGCCTACAGTCAAATTGATAAATACTACCATTACAGCTCCGATAAAAACTATCGCATGCATACAGAGTGAGCTGATTTTTTCTATTTGTAATCCTTGTCTCTGGAATGATTCAATATTCTTTCAATCTGGAAAACAACACTGTGGAACATAGATACAAATCAACAAAGCCATTAAATCTGTACAGCATCATAATGATTAAAGCCCTTTAGCTATGCTCTTATTGTCATTTGTTTGCTTCAATAGTGTATCCATAATGACAGAACAAATACCCCTAGAAGAAACTTACCTGACTCCTGACACACCTCCAGGCAAATACAATTAGTCAATTAGTGAAAGAAGATAAAAACACCAGGAAATCACCTTCAGGCACTTTAAAAAATGTTTTGACGATTTTCTTTTCACCAAGTGGGCCTGCTACACAGTTGCAGGTGTTTCCTCAATTTTAGGGGCGTTGGTTTATTTTAAAATATATGAAAGGTCTGCGCTGTTCTTTTAGACGTCGCTGTATAAAACATGTTGTGAGAGTGACTGGAAGTCATGAAAACAACCTACAATGTAGAAGGTCAACAATGAATAAATATAATTGTACTCACAGTCTGAAGAAACTTGAGTTCTGATTGACATTTTTTTCGGAGTTTTGAAGCTCCAGGAATCTGTATCTTTTCACAGCGTCCTATGAAATCCTCTGCTATGTGAATATAGGTTGTAAGAAGGTCAGAGTTCAAACTTGGATCAACATCACAAGCAGCCATCTTTGTAGTAAAAGAAATCTGAAAATGAAGCAACAATATTTGGTAAAACAATATTTGCAAAATCACTTAAAATTTTTAATAATTACCAGATCACTTTTTTTATATTATTGATGAATTGATGAATTGATATTTTATGATTGATGAATTGATTGATTGCTTGATTGAGTGATTGATTGATCGATCGCTTGATTGATGTCTAACGCCTGACTTAAGGGTATTTACATCATGATAAATAGCCACACTTACACAACCATAACATGTTAAAAGAACAGACAACTTTTGATAACTTGTACTATGGATAAAACGCCTGTTTTTATCTGATTTGAAAAAACATTACTTTATCTTTCTAAAGCTTGGTAATCAGCATTTAAAGTTGCTTCACACTACTAAAGAAAGCATAGCTGTGAGGCTTGCCATTTTGATTGTCATTAGTCAACATTATCTCCAGCTTATGTTTAGCCAATCAGAAATTCAGAATAGTTTACTGGGCTATACAAGGTCCAGTTTACTGGGCTATACAAGGTCCAGTTTACCGCTGGGCTATACATGGTCTAGTTTACTGGGCTATACAAGGTCCAGTTTACTGGGCTATACAAGGTCCAGTTTAATGGGCTATAAAAGGTCCAGTTTACTGGGCTATACCAGGTCCAGTTTACTGGGCTATACAAGGTCCAGTTTACTGGGCTATACAAGGTCCAGTCCTTCAACCTGGGCCCATACAGGGGTATTGACTAATGATAGTGATGTTAAAATATCACCTGTTGGAAACGCCCAGTAAAGGTAAAAGGTAAATGGTAAAGTTTACCTGAAGGAATCCGGAGCTCATACCCAAGGTAAGAGCTCAGGTGTTCTGGTTTAAAAGTTAGTCGGTTAAAGTGGGTTACAAAAACGGCTGTTGTACCCCAAAACTATGGAATATTTGTGATAAACTGTTTTTGCTTGCCGAGCGTAATAGATAAATTGCTTCAGGTAGGCTAAGTCTTAAAAATTACGTTTTTGTCAGTTTTATTTTCTTGCTATTTGAAATATCTTAAGTTGCCGGGACAAATCCATCCAGCACATACTGAATACTTTTCAGACACACAACTCTAGGAGTCCAGATTCTAGGACTAGGTACGTAATGCTAGGTGGCATATAGCATTACCAGATCCTGTTTACTGGGCTACCCAGTGCTAGTGCCAGAAGTAACTCTCCTATGATATCAAATAAACTTTTACATTTCTCTGTCCTGTAAATGTCAAAAATTATTAAATATCATAGGAGAGTTACTTCTGGCACTAGGCTACTGTCGGAGTTCTTTTTAAACTGACTTGGCCTGTAGTCAAGTAGGCCGGCCGATGCATATATAGTTGCATGTTGTTGCATCAATTGCAAGTTAGCCAGTTCTAACGCATATGGCAAGACCTTTTGGCAAACTTTTAACGTTAAAAAGGTAAAACGTATCCATTATGGAAGATGTCTTCCAAAAAATTATGAATTGAGACACAACTAGAATATATGTTTTCAACGGCCCACCAACTCACCACGTGTAGAACCACAACAAACTTGACAGGTGGATGACCGACAGTGGGATCAGCGACTCGGACGGCATGGACACGACCGGAAGTTTACAAAATGTAAAGGGAGACAATTCCTATACAAAACAGTACCCAGGCAAATGTTGTATAGAGGGCGCTACTGTCAACCATAACATCACCAGCTTCATCAACCATCAGACACCGGCTTCATTTTCACGTTTTGGTAAGATCTTTGCAAAACCATAAGCGTTAACAACAATTTATCAGCAAAAATGTTGTAAAAATGCATTGATCTTGATCACTTAAATTGATTTTCATCGGAAAGGAGTCAATATCTCACTCCATCAAGCCTATGTGACCAGCTGATGCTTGATCATATACCGTATTATACTATTAATTAAAAATAGTGACAGATATCACTCTAGATAGGGGATCTGTAGGCCTACCGTTATTAGTCTACTAAGTAATCCATAATACATAACGATACAGAGCAGTACTGAACAAAAATGTGTTATTTTAAGTTTTGGCACTTACTGGGATTAACTTGTCCAATTAAGCTATTTTCAATTCTGTTTGGCCATGGAAGTAAAGCAGAAGGAAAAACAGTTCCCCTTGCCTGGCAGGGTAGGCAGTTGGAATATACCGCTGTTCTATAGAAAGCTGAGTAGATCTGAGCCCCATGCCCCAGCCTTTGATGTACTGTGTATGCTACCGAAGGTCAGCTCAGAGAGCGATCTGTCTTCTTAGTTATGTAACCGGAAGTGGGAGATCAAATATGCGTACAGATTATGCACAAATTAGCAGAATGTGCCATATGGGCCCTCGGACAAAACCGCTGATCGATAAGTTCCAATCTTCACGGAAGTTAAACTCACACACGAAAGTTGCAATTAGTCTTGCAGGTACAGCTGGTCAAGTTATCTGACGTTTTGAAGTTTTTGTCGGTTTTTCGCACATTTCCCCATGAGAATAATTGCCCAAAATTTGCGTCATGCTTCACTGTGCAAAGTACGTTTTATTATTAATTTTGATGAAGTACAAGTATGAATGTGTTTTTGTTTTTTTTAAATATTATTATCCACCACCACATAGACAAATATCACAGAAGTGCCGGTTTTGAATCAAATTGAGGTGCTGTGCTCTTTTGACGCAAGAGATGACGTGGCTGTTGTAGCTTCATAGAGCTGATGTCATGATTGTTATTTCAATATCAATATAATTGCCAGATGATCATCGATTTTTTCTGTTGCCCAATTCATTATATTTTGTTAATTTCATCTTCACAGAAACATTGGATTTGTTAGGAGTGATTAATCCAGTATGTATTTGGTACTCAGTCCTCACACTGAAGAAGGGGAGGTAATATTTGGTAGGAATGCAGCTCGACCTAGCTCAGAGGTTCAGGAAGTTATAACAATCCCGGGACAAAAGCATACAGAAACGAAGAATTTACAGGTAACGTGTGATGTACATAAAAAAATACAGATTAGTACAACACTACGCAAATTGACATTTTATATAATTTGTGGGTTAATATAAAAATTAGTTTCATGGATGTAGCTTCAGTATCTCTGAGCGTAGCCTAGATGTGACACATCCTCATTTAAATATACGGTCACAATTTTTAGTTTTCAGGGCTTTTATTTTTATATTTTTTAAGCTTTCACTTAACTTTAAAATCAGGGTATAGAATTAACCAAAGTCTCTAACTTTTTACTTCTTTAGAAAAGTATATTTAATTTATGTACCTAATTTTTGTGTGTGTAAAACTGTGTATGTGATATTAACATTGAGCAGGTACCTCTGACCTATGGTTTTATTTTTAGTGAACTGTCTCCTTAGATTTGGGAGCCGAAATGGGGACACTGTGATCAAATTAAATTATGAATTAGATCTGTGTGTCCTTTTTGTTACAGTGCACATATATTAGCATTGAGCAGGTGCCCCAGACCTATGGGGTGGTACTAAGTAAGCCAGCCTGGAGTTGGGGTGCTGAGATGGGGGCTAATGAACATGGGGTGTGTATTGGGGGATCAGCGACCTGGACTAAACTGAACTCTGCTGAGGACTTGACAGAGAGACTATTGGCAGCTGATCTCCTTAGGTATGTTAAATGGAATTAGTGTGGCCTCTGTGGTGGAGTGGTCTGGGGCCCGTTTCACAAAGCGATCTTAGCTTACATTCAACGTAACTACCATGACAACACAATGCCTCCAGTACTGGTCGCTATGTTATTGAGGTTTTAACGTAGCCTAAGATTGCTTTGTGAAACAGACCCCTAAAGAACAAACTTCTAGAGTGTACCTTCTGGTCCACAGATCCCCCTCTCCTCTTAGTTCACGAGTTCAAAACACTCATTCAGAGTGTATGTGGGTTGGTGTGCCAGTTATAACAGGAAGGTCGTGGTAATGACAAGGCATCTTTATCGTTGTCGAGTACTGTTTCCACATAAATGTGTGGTGGCAAATGAATCATCCAAAAAACACTAACAGTTTTGTTATTAAGATACTTTTGGAGATTTTTAGAAGAATAATTACATATTGGCTGTAAAAAAATATAAAATTTGTCAAAATGATGCTGCAAACTGCTCTTGTGTGGATATCTTCTCTTGATATTTTTGTCAGAATTGTTTCAAGTATGGTGTAATCACAGGCAACACGCATTGAATAGATCCTTTTTTCCAGACTGGGTTTAGAGAGATCTCGGTCCTCTAGGGAAGCAGTGGATGTCATTACAGCTTTATTACAAAAGTATGGTCAAGGAGGGAGATGTAGTGAGGACTCCAGCCTTGAGAACTGGGCACATCACAGCAGTTTCCTGATCGTGGATAGCACAGAGTCCTGGCTCCTCGAGACACTCGACCGTCACTGGGCTGCTCAAAAAATCACTGGTAAGATTGGTTCTCAAATGTGTATTTTGACACTCTTAAAGTCCTATTAAAGGCATATACATGAGGTGTTTTATCCTTTTCTTGGAATGCTCAAGTGTTAACAAAAGAAAATATTAACATTCACTAGGAATTCATTTTTATCGGACTTACTCAAAACTGATCTGTGTAATAGGTTGATTTCCACAGTACATTCATGACGTTCAATGTTAATATTTGATTACTATGGGTACTTTTGGGCAGCTCAAAATAATGAGTGAAATATATTCTGAAACACCCCCAGACTAAAAGTAAAGTTTGTTGCAGATGGCGCTAGATACATATCGAACAACCTGTCCATACATACAAAGATAGACTTAATGTCAGATGGGTTGGTTGATGTCGCAAAGTCACATGGCTGTTACGTCGAGGATGGAGGAAAATTTGACTTTGCTCAATCATTTAATGTTCAAACTGTGGACCCTTCAGAAGGTCAAAGTGGTGTGCCCATTGGAAGACAAGAAGATGGACAAAAAATCCTGGATCAGATTATTGGACAAGGTACATGCAGTATTGTTTTTTATAAGCATAATTCAAAATAATAAGTCTGATAGTTTTATCTCTGAGAAAAGGAATTGTAAATAAGTTGATATATACATGTGTCCTCTCGGTTGATCAGGTTCTGTGGACATCAGGTATACATGAAAGGTGAATCCAGGGTGGTTTCAACAATTAAAGGCCAATAACTATTCAGTATTGCTTTAACAATATCAGGTTATTTCATCTTTTAAATCAATTGCGTAAACCATATTTTTGTTCTTGGTTATTTCAGGTAAATTTGGGCTCAAACAGATGTGGGAATTGCTACGTGAAGATGAAGGCTTGATCTCGATCTCTGGTACGTTCATTTCGACAGCCAGTCAGATCTCTGTGTTATCACCGTCCACAATACCGCCTTGTCATTGGTTCACAGCCACGCCTAATCCACGAATCAGCTTCTTCAAACCATTTATCTTTACTCCGGGAGTTGACATTGGTTCCAATACCGTCAGCCCTGAATTCGGTTCCGATGACCCAGTTCGTATGTCACCACGCTTTCAGAACGAGGTTGATCGCCGACATGCTCTATATAAAGTCCACGAAAACTTCTGCCATCTCCTGGATAAGGAGGACCCTAAAGGAGTCATGATTCTTCAGAATGTTCAAGAATTGGAAGGGAAATGTTTTGAAGATATGGATGAGGTGTTGAAGAACTATGATGAGAAGAGTGCTTTCAGAGTGGCCCAGATTTTCGCCCATATGACCAGCATTGAAATGAACTTCTACAAGTGAACGGTATTGGGGTTTGAACAGTGATAATGTTCAATGTCAAAGCTAAATTGTAGCACTAATTAAACACATGTTACAGGTTTCCAAATGAAGACCTCTTAAATTTTTAAAATTGCAGTATTTTTATCACAGCGTAGCACAAAAATAAAGACATTCAATGTTTGGATTTGCTAAACTCTTTTGTCACAATGTCAAAAGAAAAAATGCTGGCCATTGACAGTTTAATTTTCACTCTAACCTACACAATAGTCCATTGTTCTTAATTTATATCCGATTTTATCTATTTTAGTCTGCCCCTTGTTTGAGCCTCAGTCTATGTTGTATAACTGAAAAACGAAAAACATCTTCTTTTCATATTCTTGCACAACAGTTTATTTTTTACGAAAGTGATCAATGGCAAATACTCCCAGCAGATTTTACAGGAAGTTACATTTCCTGGTTAAACAAGGCTAAGAAATCAACTGACCACCAGTTAAGATGAACTGTACAATGTATGTGGCATTACTTGCAATCAGTAGCAGTTTATTGGGACCATTCTTCCCTTCTTGAGTACATGACAGCCACCGGTGCCCTGGGGCTCTCTGAGCTAAGGGGCTTGAGGAGGACGATTTGTTGTGATATTTTGTTTTTGCCCTGGAGATGCTCTGTGGTGTCTTCTGTGTTGTCAGAAATCGCTTTTGGTTTCTTTAACCCATGGAGCTTGCATGCAATAATATTAGTAAAATAACCTTAAATACGGCATAAAACCAGTCAATCAATACCTTATCTGAGTATATCCCCTTGTTTTTAACTGTTTTAACCAGTGTCTGCCATATTACATGTATGTTATTCAAAATACAACATTGCTGTATAAAAATTTCCCACCTGATACATTGTGATTTCTTGCTGAATAGTAATTGTAAGTTCATTACACCGTGTACTGTACAGAATACATGTACTTAAGACTGAAATTTGAGGTTGTGCCTATGTTTTCAAACTGTAGATTTATTTTACCTGACAGTAGTTCAGGATTGTTATGTTTAATGGATTTAAACCAATCCATGTTGATGTATTCTACTGAGATTACTTGTGAAGTTGTGATTTTTGTCTTTCTAGTTCAATGGATTTAACTTTTAACTGATTCGTATTAAAATCTAAATTTCATGTTTTTATTTTACATCTAGACTACTATGAAGCTGTGTTTGTCCCAAACATCAAATATTGATGCTGATATCTTATGACCCTTTACAGTGCTTTGTATTATAACTTATTATTTCCTTTATTGAGAAATGCTGTGTTTTTGCAAGTGTAAATGTTAAATGTATATCTTGTACATGTGATCATTCTTCTGTGCAATAAGCTGGAGTTTCAAGACTAGTTTTCACTTTGATTAAATGTGTCATATTATTTAGAAGCCTTTAAGTAATATATGTAAAATGAATGTGTGTATTAATCCATAACCCATGTGATACATTGTAGATTTTATATCACATGCTCTAGATCATTATTACTGCTTCCTCGTAACACAACAGCAATGGTTGATAAGTGAGAAGGAGAAATGATTTTTACAAGTGTTGTCTAGTTATGCATATTAATAATAATAATAATAACTCCCGTATGGATGATGACTCTGTGGTATATTTGTGACGTTCTAAATACCACATAGATAACCTATTTATACATGTATATATTATACTTGCCTATCAGATATTATACTGATTTTAGATATTTATTTAATCATTTTTTCACAGAAATTTTTATGTTTACATATTAATCTTGAATTGCCATATTATCAGTAATAATGTATTAACTTCAATTGTTTTATTTGATACATTCCACCTGGTTATTCTTATGTCTTTCTAGTCACATTTGTTAGCAAGTTTTATCTCAATATTACCCTAATTCTTCAACCATTTCTCCCCTCTGAGTGTGTTTAGTCGAATAGGTAACATAAAATTAGACCACAAGCAAATTTGGAAAGGGCACAATACAGGTATAAATAATTAATTTATTATTATAGCCTACTGTATAACTTATTAATTTGCCTCTGTGCCTGAGATTTGACAAGTTAGACTGACTGAAAGGCTTATTGTTGTAAAAATCTCAAGGGGATGAACAGGTTGAAGAATTAAGGTAAGTATATGGGACAAAAAAATATTTAATTCTTCAAATGTCAAACATTTTTGATTGGTTGCTTTTTTGGTTTTTGTGCTAAATATGTAATTTCTGGATGATTTTTTACCAGTGAGGTTTATATTGTTAATTTATAATGTAAATCTGCATTTATAGTTTTACTATTTATACAGGCTATTTTACATTGACATTTTAAATTTCAGCTACACCTGCTTATATAACATGGTTGTGGTTTGAAGCTCGTGTCAATACTTAAAATTGACAGTAAAATTGTCTTGCACAACACCAACCATATGTTATGGGCTGTCCAGTACTATAGAGTCAAACGATCAAGGTCACCAGTGAAGGGTTTGCCACTACTTTCTTAGCCAGCTCAGTTTGTAACAAATAAAGGGTTTCAACCATATGTTATGGGCTGTCCAGTACTATAGAGTCAAACGATCAAGGTCACCAGTGAAGGGTTTGCCACTACTTT
>JAVFBZ010192205.1:0-14439 GCA_032466195.1 Katharina tunicata
CAATACCCATATTATGAATTATAATTAAAAGTCCCCTTCGGAAGACCATTTCGTAAGTTTTTCCAATGTATAGAAAAACTCTTTGTTAAAGATGGACCCCCCGAATATAATTATACAATGTTAATTCATTATCTATAGTAAACGATTGTTGCAGTAGAGATAGTAAATTATAAAGCCAGAATAAATTTGAGTTAATCGTTTTTTTCCGTAGTTTTGCATATACTAGATGTAAGGGAGATTGGTGTGTATGGGGTAGGAAGAGATGAGTTTTTAGCAGGCTTTTTCCAGACTTCCACGAATCAGGCAGGCACATTTTAGACCACCCAGTGTTAAAAAGCAACAACAAAATATTGAGACATTGATCAGGCATATTCTTAAGCATAGAGTAGGCCACTTTGTCTTCCTCTGAAGAAGAGTCTTGTAGATTGAAGAGCTAATTCAGTTCATGAATACTAAAATCACAGTTTGTAGATAGGTCATCAAATAAATTGTTGCTGAAAACATACCTCTGCCCCATTTCTTCTTCAGTTTGGAAAACAATTGGAGGGTAGTTATAACTGCCAGATACAAAGGCAAAGTTTTCAGCCAGGTACCATTATAAAGGCATGTGTGGCTTGACAAGGAAAACTTACTCTGGAAGGATATTGGATTTCGTAAATGTATGATTGTTAAAGCCCAGCCTATAATCACGCGGGATCGTATTTGACTGGGCAAAGTTATTATTCTGAACGACGACTTCTGAATAGAAGATTTCCGCAGATATAAATTAGAGGTTTACGCTAAATTAAAAATATATCTTATTGAATATTTGATGGATCTTACATAATTATATTTAATGCAATCAGAGAGCTTTTAATAACCTTGACCACAAAGAAAATTGCTAAACTAAACATTTATAAACGATGTCAAATGTTATGATAAGATACGGAATGTTCTCTATAACGTCTATTTCATAAATGTAAAGAGCAACAAACACTGACCCAATTGGTATCCAAGCAGCTAGATAAGTTATGATAATAGCTGCAATAGCCTTAGAATAAACGGTTCGTCTAGCTTCCAGGGCAATATTCCATTAAGAGATGTGTTTCATCGTAAACTCATCGACATTCCTACATGAAATACCACAATTATAGCCAGAGTAAATTGAATAAAGGTGTTAAACGTTGGAGCGTAAATGTTGCATATTTCGAATGCACAAGACAAACCCTGACCTTGTCATTCTCCATACTATGTAGTTCTTCATATTTTTTATTATGAAACTCGTGGATCCTATCACCATGGAAACTAGCCAAATAATCATAAAAATTGTCACCGTGTTATTTAATACGATGCGTACTCTCCCGAACAGTGGATGCACGAGTAACAAATTCCGAAACACGGAGAATGCAGCCTGTTACGATACAATTCCGAATAATAGAAACTAACAAAATTGAACGTAAAGAAAAAAAGCCCAGCAAATTTTATATTTAACAATAGTTATTATGAACAAAATGCGATGACACTAATATAACCGTAAAATATATGTACAAATATATACAATTAGTTTGTTACTTACAAGTGATAGTATCTTGTAGTAAGTTGTTCAATTATACACGTATTTGGCCGTGAAGAATGGCTCTGGATAATAAAAAAAATCATCTTGGATTGTATAATAACTGGATCCTCGTTGGGATATAAACACTGGTATACAATTAGAAGAACGCCGCTTTGGACACGGATAACGTATAATCAGCAAAAACCTCGCGAATACCTCGGTCGACAAATCCGGTAAACCATATAAATAGTGTCTCCAGTACGAAATGTACGTTCACGTATAACCAAATTCCTCCTTGAAAATAGTAATCAAACGTCTTATAGACAGAGAAAGGCTCAAAGCATCAAAGGCAAATACTGCAGCTATCAGAAATCCACAATGGGATATAACACAAACTGAACTGGTAAAACTATTAAAATACTACAGGAAAATACAATTTCTATACTCCATTTTCAGGCGGTTATATAGTATCATGGAACATTCAAGAAAATGGCATCATTTATAGACATTTCCAGAGTGAGGGTATTTAAGTAAACAAGTATACAAGCCAATGAACTTGATAAACATTACAATTCAAGAATATTCTGCATATAAAATCAATACACACAACAAGCAAAATGCTTCTCCAAATATCTGTGAAACATTGTTACAAATGTTTAAATATAGGTCAATGACCCAGAAAGAATCACTATAGCAGCAGCACCCAATATCAATATAACAAAGTTATAACATAGCTTGCATGTACAATAAAAGCCAAGAGAAAAGTTCCGGATAAAGCAGGGGTAACTGATATGAAGGAAAACAGTTTTGTTGTTTGTCCTAACCTTAACATTTCACTCGAGCAAAGAAGAAATAGAGAAATGCATTAATAGCGCTAGCTGTAAACGCGATGTCAAATGCTATGATAAGATATCGTAAATTCTCTACAAAGTCTATTTCATAAATGTAAAGTGAAACAAACATTGACCCAATTGGTATCCAAGATAATACATAAGTTATGATAATAGCTGCAATAGCTTGAAAAGAAACGGTTCGTTTTACTTCCATGACAGTACTTCCGCTAATTGAAGTTATTTCGTAAACTCCTCCACTTTGCGACATGAAATCCGATAATTGTGGCCAGAGTTATGCAAATCAAGGTGCTTAACGTTGTAGCGTAAATGTTTGCATATTTCGAACGCACAAGACAAACGCTGATCGTGTCATTCTCCATACTTTGTACTTCTTCATATTGTATCATTATGAAACTCGTGGTTCCTATCACCATGGAAACTAGCCAAATAATCAAAAAAATTATCACCGTGTTCTTGAATACAATGTGCACTCTCCCGAACAGTGGGTGCACCAGTATCAAATACCGAAACACAGAGAATGCAGCCAAGAGAAAAGCTCCGGTTACAGCAGTGATAAATGAAATGAAGTAAAACAATTTACACAGGAAGTTGTTCCAAACGTTAGCCAATATAATTACCAGTTTTACAGATCCAGAAATAAGCGTTGCCAAATCCGCAATTGAAATGTTCAATAATAGTATATACGTTGGCGAATTCCGAAGCAATTGGCGTCGCAATATTGAAATGATAAAAATAATGTTTGCAATGGTACCTATGGCAAAAATTACCATAAATACTTTCGATGTTACCGCTTCCGAGATTTGTTTTGTCATTTTGCAAACCTTACTGGAGTAGCGGATAAGTATAGGCCACATAATTGATTTGTCAAACCTTTTAAGTTTCATGAACTAAATGGTTCAACAAATAACTGTACAGTGATAAAATATTACGTAAAAGATTCATTTCACACATTCTGATTCAGTCAACGTTTTACTAGGTTTTTGTAACGATTATCAATTTAAATGTAACATGATGCCAGAAATCCACCTGAGAACACCGAATACCAAACCAAATCACCAAAGTTTTAATTTTTATAAAGACACGTGTAATATTTAAGGCACAGAACAATAAGTTTGAATGAAGATTTCAGTCAGTCTTACTTAAGACTCGAATATACTCTCGTCTTTAAGTACGTTGAAATTGCCCATCCATACATCGGGCGCAAATCAAATCTAAGAAAAATATCACTTAAAAGAAGTGGTTACACATAAACAACAGTTGTTGTTTATCATATTCTGATTAACCTCGCCTGTCATGATTAATCCTACGAAAGTTGTTATACACATTTTGCTTGCGAAACGAACGAGAAACAGAGGACACTTCAAGTGTTATTACCATTTACTACTCCAACATGTAGACAATCCGGTGGCCGACAGAACCTTTTTGATTTGGCTTTTACCCGAACTCAGGCTGTTCCGTCCAATAAACAATCAGACATTGGCTTGTATCGAAAATTCGCCAACAGTAGGTCATTGCCACAAACCTTCCAATCATTCGACAAGTAGCCATGTAAATCAGAGATACATATATTGCACTGCTTCAGTTCAGTACATCTTGAAACATGTGGTTGGGTCCGGTTGAAGGAATACATTTAGCATTTTCCATTTTGCCTTGTCGGTTTCTTCTCTACGTCGGTATTATTTGAGAATTAGTGTGCTACATGTCGTTTCAAAATTGGCAGACTGAAAGTTCGTCACATTCACATGCGACAGCTATCAATACTTTAGTTTGAAATATTTTTAGTCTGAAATATTTTGGCCATCAATGGAGAAAAGTGGCATTGCCTCTGTTAGCGGTAGCTAATAATATGTGATAGAATTCATCATTTTCTCTGTTTAATCCTAGCGTTTCCTATGTTTAATCACTGGCGTTAAATTAATTCGTGGCATAGTTTCTCTCGCCAGCATCAAGCGCGAAGCAACTCTTTTAAATTGTGAATTTTGATTATGGTGGAAATTTTTTTTTTTACAGCTGAAATCCACCTATTAATGCACATGTTATAATATCATATGTGCATAGCACTTAAAAAATGCTAAAGATTGAGTGGATACATAATCCCATTACATGCTATTTGCCCTGCACTCTGGAGCCACGTGTGTTAACCTACATGTAACTGTTTAACTGTAATCTCAATTAGCATAGGTAAACAATCAGCAATTGATAATGGTTATAATTCGTGCAGTCCATTTTTGGAACGGCAATGAATTTTCACCACACCCAAACTATAATTTATAAGGGTAAACGTTGAAGATTTAAATGGTTAAATCTTCAACGTTTGTCCTATTTTGTAGAGCTTATAACTAATAGTTTTTTTTGTAGCGAAAATTCACAACTTATGTAAATGAAGAAGCATGGATGTTTTCGTAGTCTAACATTGGCAATAAGGGCAAGTGTAACAGAGGCTGCGATGATAACAACCTTTCTTTTCGATATTTTCTTCCAATACAGATTCGTGCTGTAACATACAAAAAACCTTTGGATGACGTCATGTATGGGACAACCTATGTGTTCGATGCTCAACCTTGATTTGTAAAGCTGTTTTTATATAACTTCACGATCATTTTAGGATTTCTTATGACAACTCAAGGCTGCAAAATATATTGTTAAATGTTTATTATGCATTAAACGTATCCAAATTCTTTCAACACGAGAACAATGTCGCTTGAATTTTCAACATCACATTTTCTGATCTGTCTGTTTTGTATGATAAGGCTTAACGCCGTACTTCACTCATCTGGCCGTGTGTAACGACGGTATAATTCGACCATAGATTGGTGGCTATTTTGACTTATTTAAAACTTTGTCTTTTAGTCATTTCAGGATTGTATAGAAAGA
Source organism: Katharina tunicata (assembly GCA_032466195.1). Taxonomy (NCBI): domain Eukaryota; kingdom Metazoa; phylum Mollusca; class Polyplacophora; order Chitonida; family Mopaliidae; genus Katharina; species Katharina tunicata. The sequence goes on from JAVFBZ010192205.1 coordinate 5,263, forward strand.
CCATTGTCATAAAACGAGGCCCAATAACCCTAGGTTAATTTTGGGCAATCATGTCAAATAAAACCAGGATAACTATGCTTTAACATAACAACAAGACTCTATACAATCAACTGTCCTATTTAATGAAACTGAAATCAACCATTTGTTTTCTGTGTTTAATGAAGTGCGCCCTTCGCTTAATATGACGTAACTTTGTATCGCAGTTAGACCAATATATTTAGGAAAATGATAGAAATATTTGAAGCCAGATGTAAAGTACCTCTAATACTGTGCATCAGGGATTAATATACTTGTCACAGAAGTTGTAGCGTTGGATGTTGAGTGATCTCATTGTCTACGCAGTTCAAGAGGACACACCTCACACATTACCTGCAAGACATTAAGAGGTGTAGTTTTCATTCCGCCATTACACAGTCGAAGGGCAGGGCATTGGATTGTATCCAACTTTTGTGTTTATGTGAGACATACAGAGTCGTAACCTACCGAACAATAATCTACACCAGATCTTAAAAGTGATCGATATACTAGAAGAAGGTATTGAATTCCCTCTTCGCAAGACCATGTCGTAAGGTTTTTCAGTGTCTGGAAACACTGCAGCAAAGACTCTGTGTTTAAGATGGGCCCCCGAATATAATTCTGCAATGTTAATACTTCTTCTATAGAAGAGCGATTTTGACACGAACACCACTTTGTACAAAAGAATAATAATAAAAAATTCTATAAAAACCATATTAATATAGCGTTTATCATTTTAAATTATTTTTCTTTAAAAACCATATTAATATTGCGTTAATCATTTTAAATAACTTTTCTCTAAAAAACATATTAATATTGCGTTAATCATTTTTTCCGTAGTTTTGCATAATCTAGATATAAAGGTGGTTGGTCTGTATGACGTAGGAAGAGACAGGATGGGGATTACCACTGCAGGCTTCCACGAATCAGGTAGACACATTTTAGATGAAACACTGATTTTTTTTTTGTTTTGTTTTAAATTAACTTAGTCAACGACACATCAAACATTTTACTTGATAAATTCACAATCCCCTAATAAAAAAGATTAGTACAGTTGCAAGCAGGGGTAATACACAAACACAACGAAAAATCCCTAAATTTTGAACACCAAGTCCCCATTACAATCGATTGTAATAAAAGGGTTTATAATAAAAAAAATCCCGTTCAAATTGTGCTCTATGGTCTATTTCTTTAAAGTACAAGTACCTCTCCCGGATTGATTTCTTACAATCAAAATGAAACAGTGTTTAAACACTTACAGCTTTATCGTGGTATACAAATAGGTTTCGACACTTCAATATGAAAAAACTAAAGGTCCAGTTAACTTTGGGGTGTTTTCCCGCATGTCCAAACAAAATAAGCGTTTCATAGCCAATGGAATCTAGATGATGAACTTGGGCAAACTAAAACAATACTTCTAACATCTTATCATAAACAATTGAAAAAAATCGCAAGAGAACTACATCCAATATACAAGTGAAGAATGTCCTCTTGTGCGGAATTATATGTTACATATTGGTGAACCCGCCTTGCCTATCTTAAATAACTTTGCTTTGGTAAAAATAGCATTATGTACGAGTCTAAAGTCTAAATCTCTGCACTTAGGTGATTAAATACTGAGGGCAGGAAGTCCCAAGGAAACTGACATATCACCAATAGGTAATAACGCAGACCAAAAATCCAGACTAGATGGCAATTTCTCAATATGACATAACAATATACGGTTTAAGTATTTTGTACATAGTTCCAGAGGTTTAATTTTACCAGCTAATTATATACTAATTTCTGATTCAATACAGGGTGTGTTACATTGGCAGGAAACCCAGTTTGATGGTATGCAGCTCTTAATCAATGTATACATTGCTTTGATTTTACCAACGTCAGCACCAGGAAAATGCTCAATCAGAATTTCACATACCCCTGCTTCGGGGAGATAACCAGGAACAGTTTCATATAAGAGGATCTTCGCCAAATTCCACGAATCAGGCAGACACATTTTACACGAAACAGTGTTAACAAAACAACAATATATTCATACACTGACCAGGCATATTCTTAAGCATATAATATGTCACACTGCCTTTCCGTGGAGAAGTCTTGTAGAACGAAGGTCTTTTTTCAGATCATGAATACTAAAATCACAGTTTATAGATAAGTTATCAAATAACTCTTTTCCATTTCGTCTTTAGTTTGAAGAAAATCAGCAGGGTAGCTATTATGGCTGACACAAAGGCAAAGTTTCCAGCCAGGACACATTTTTAAGCAGTAGATGTAGTAACAAATTCAGTATTAAAAGTAAAAATAGTTGGAAAGATGTTAGATTTATTACCTCCCCTGACAGTCCTTCGCGCTGAGATAATGGATGATTGGCTACTTAAGCTGGAACCCAAATTCTTCCAGTATGACTTTTGATTCATTTAAGGATACGATGCGGTAAATCTTTTTCTGTTCATAATGTACTAAATCATCAAAGCATTGTTTGGTTAGCTCGGGTTTCTGTACGTTTGCGTTCTTTTATAGCTAACGAAAAGTGTTCAATGCTCCGAGGTACAGTAGTTTCCTTGCATGGGTTACCTCAAGATTGTGGGATGGATTAACTGACAACTGTATTAATTGCTGCAGTAACATTTTTTGAAATACAATTAACAGCATTACCATATACCTATGAGCTCCATCCGCATGTTACGGAGCCATCTGATAATTTTCCGTAGCCTATCGGATGGTTCGTATCAGTATTATCTGAATTCGGGACTATTTTCCCACTGCTCTTTACTGGGGATTCCCGATGAGTTTATGGAAGGAAACACCAAAAGGAGAAACGAAAGGAGAATAGCGTCACGCGATAACGTTGTCCGGGTTTCCCTTTGCGTAGTAATATATGTAAACATACCCCCGGTTTCCGGTTAAATGACATATCCTTTAATTTGACATGTTATTTTGAGACATTTATATACTCAAGTCAAGACAACTTTGTGGGATAAATAAAGCAATTGAACAGAGTTTTCAATAGCATAAATCTGACATAAATTCGACAAAATTTACTACCCTGAATTACGTCAGAAGAACAGACAGTAAAATCAATACAAGAAACATTTCAAGAGTAAATACCATACCTTGTGCCAGAACCATCGTTTAAAACAATAATGTCCAAGTCAGTGATGGCTTTCTCTATAACCTAACGGTTGAAATTTGTATATATACTTCCCCGTAACTTATTGTAGGCATGAAATCTCCACAGATTACACAGGAGCTACCAACATTGTCGATTAGTGAAGTACAATCAGTTTTATCTAGCCTAGTAGTATACAGATATAATAAGATGTATTAGTGATCTTATTCAAATACTTATATATCTAATCCTGTTATAGTTATCTGTAATTCAATTGGATAAATTTCTGATACAATTAGAGATATCTAGTCAAATTGTAGTTATATGTCATTCAATCAAAGAAATCAAATTAGATACATTTCTGTTCCTATTTGAATCTCAAGCTTCACTGGCTGTTTCCTTGATAACAAAACAGTAATTTGTCTTCCCATGCGTAAGGTACACCTTGTAATAAACGATGCACAGCATGTCACCTTTGTTTTTCTTTTTGGAACGAGAACCGTGCCGTAGTTCTGTGTGCTAACAGACTGCCTGCTGGTCCTCATTTGAAACACCGAGCTGGTTCGAAACTCCCGACGAGAGAAACATCAATAAAATCAAAAAAATCATTGTAGAAAACACACGATAATAATAAGCGAATTTAACGTGGACATATTTGACATATATCGCCTTTTTTCTGAGGCATTCTCGAATCAAACGATGTCATCTGATAGGATGGAGATATATCGATCGAACCACATAAAACCTTCAACAAAAACACAATATATAATAGAAAATACACAAAATATATAAGTTATATTGTCTTTTCGTTTATCTTTCAAACTCACATCCGCAACATTTTAAAATCTCTATGGATTAGATTTTGCCAATAGCCGGTGTTTGTCCTGATGTTAACATTTCACTCGCGCAAAGAAGAAATACAGGAATGGATTAATAGCGCTAACTGTATACACGACCTCTAATGTTATGACAAGATATTGATAGTTCTCCACAAAGTCTATTTCATAAATGTAAAGTGCAACAAACATTGACCCAATTGGTATCCAAGCCAATAAATAAGTTATAATAATAGCTGCAATGGTCTTAATAGAAACGGTTCGTTTTACTTCCATGACAGTATTTTCGCTACGTAAAGAGTTGTTTCGTAAACTCATCCATTTTGCGACATGAAATCCGACAATTATTGTTAGAGTAATGCAAATCAAGGTACTAAATGTTGGGGCATAAATGTGTGCATATTTTGAATGCACAAGACAAACACTAATCGTGTCATTCTCCATATTATGTAGTTCTTCATATTTTATCATTATGAAATTTGTGGATGCTATAACCATGGAAACTAGCCAAATAATCAAACAAATTGTCACTGTATTCTTGAATATGATGTGAACTCTTCCGAACAGTGGATGCACGAGTATCAAATACCGAAAAACGGAGAATGTAGCCAGATGACAAGCTCCTGTGATAGAAGTGGTACATGAAATGAAGTAAAATAATTTACACATGAAGTCGTTCCAGATGTTTAGAATGAGTATTATCAGCTCTACACTTCCAGACATTAGCGTTACCAAATCGGCAATGGAAATGTTCAACAAGAGTATATACGTTGGTGAATTCCGAAGCAATTTACGTCGCAATATTGAAATAATAAGAATAATGTTTGCAATGGTACCTATAGCAAAGATTACCAAAAATATTTCCGATGGTAACGCTTCCCAGATTTGAGTTGTCATTTTTAAAACCTACTTGGAGTAGTGGATAAGTACAGACCACATAATTGACTGGTCCAACTTTCATTTAGATGAGATGGTTCAGCAAATAATTGTGTAGTGCTATACTATTATATAAAATATTCATGTCACACTTTCTGATTGAGTCAATGTTTTGCAAGGTTTATGTTACTGATATAAAATTAATCTTTCCAAATGAGTGTGTAACATAATGCCAGAAATACACCTGGGAAAATCCAATACCAAACCACGTGCCAACGTTTTCCTGTTCTAATTTTGTGAGGGGCACATGTGTAATATTTAAGACACAGCACGATATGTTCGAATGAAGGTTTCCATCAGTGTTACTTAAGATTCCGAGCTAATCTCGTACTTAGGTGCTTTGATAAATTGCGCACAAATGAAGGCCATGAAAACATATCACACCATGTGTGTTTAACACATAAAAGAAGTGGTTTTCAATAAACAATAGTTACTGGTGATCACATTCTGGTTATCCTCGTCTTTCAGGATTAATCCTACGAAGATTATTATACACATTAAGCTTTCGAAAAGGACGAGAAACATAGGACGCTTCAAGCGGTAATACCATTTACTAATCCAACATGTAGACAATCCAGTGGCTGGCAAAACCTCTTTGTTTTGACTTTTACCCCCAACTCAGGATGCTCCGTTCTTTGGAAAATATTATTCAGAACAGTTGACCAAACCCTGGTGGAAATCCGTTGACGTCCGTCAGTGTGTACCGCTCAGTCGAATCAAAAGTGGAGATATAGGCTTCTTGAATTCACACTATTTACAGCACTGATCAACTGAATCAACATAGATAAAGAGATAAAAGAAATTCGCCAGCAGCAAGTCATTAACACAAACGTTCCAACCATTCGATAGGTAGCCAAGCGAATCAGAGAGACATTTATTGTCCTGTTTAATTACAGCATATTTTGAAACGTTTAATTGGCTCCGGTTGAAGGAATACATTGAGCATTTTTCAATTTGGCATCGTCTGTGATACATATCGTTTCAAAATTGACATAAGAAAATACTCACGATTGAGTGGATTTACCCTGCACTATTAACCTGCATAGATATCATGCTATTTACCTACACTCTCATATCTCGTATTTTAACCTTAATTGTGTGGTTTATTGTGGCCATTAGCAAATGTCAACATTTTATCGGCTCATGTACAAAATAAACAATAACAGTTTGTATATTTTAAGCTGTTAGAGGATAACGAATACTAATATGTTCAACTTACATTCAGTTAATAACGGTCATGATTTGTCCAGTCCATTTTGCGAACAGAACCCATTTAAATCTTCAATTTTGTGCTGTTTTGTTTTACTATTTTGTAAAATATTCATGTCACACTTTCTAATTGAGTCAATGTTTTGCAAGGTTTCTGTTACTGATAAAAAATTAAAGTTTCCAAATGAGGGTGTAACATGACGCCAGAAATACACCTGGGAAAATCCAATACCAAACCACGTGCCAGCGTTTTCCTGTTCTAATTTTGTGAGGGGCACATGTGTAATATTTAAGGCACAGCACGATATGTTCGAATGAAGGTTTCCGTCAGTGTTACTTAAGATTCCGAGCTAATCTCGTACTTAGGTGCTTTGATACATTGCGCACAAATGAAGGCCATGAAAACATATCATATCATGTGTGTTTAACACATAAAAGAAGTGGTTATCAATAAACAATAGTTACTGGTGATCATATTCTGGTTATCCTCGTCTGTCATGATTAATCCTACGGAGACTGTTATACACATTAAGCTTTCGAAAGATCGAGAAACATAGGACTCTTCAAGTGGTAATACCATTTGCTACTCCAACATGTAGACAATCCAGTGGCTGGTTAAACCTTTTTGCTTTGACTTTTATCCCAACTCAGGATGCTCCGTTCTTTGGAAAATAGTATTCAGAACACTGGACCAAACGCCGGTGGAAATCCGTTGACGTTTGTTAGTGTGCCCCGCTCAGACGAATCGAAATTGGAGATATGGGCTTCTTGAATTCACACTATTTACAGCACTGATCAACTGAATCAATATAGATATAGAGATAAAAGAAAATCGCCAGCAGCTAGTCATTAACACAAACGTTCCAATCATTCGACAGGTAGCCAATCGAATCAGATAGACATTTATTGTCCTGTTTAATTACAGCATACTTTGAAACGTTTGATTGGCTCCGGTTGAAGGAATACATTGAGCATTTTTCCATTTAACATCGTCGGTCATACATATCGTTTCAAACTTAACACACTGAAAAAATCATCAGTTTCGCATGTGGCAGCTCTTAATTCGTAAATTAAAAATATTTTAGACATCAATGAAAAAAAACATTTCTCATGTAAAACATAGCTAACAATATGCTATAGAATTCTGACTCGTGTGTTTATTCACTGGTATTAAATGAAATCGTGTTATTTTTGCAAGGCATTGTAAATTGTGAATTCTGATTATGGAAGAAGGGTTTTTAAAAGCTGAAATCCATCTAGTAATATACAGGTTATTATATAATATGTATATAGCACCTAGAAAATACTCACGATTTAGTAGATTTACCCGCATAGATATCATGCTATTTATCTACACTCTGATATTTCGTTTAATAACCTTAATTGTATGGTTTATTTTTGCCATTAGCAAATGTAAACATTTTATCGGATCATTTACAGAATAGACAATAACTGCTTTCATAATATAAGCTGTTAGCGAATAGTAAATGCTAATAGGTTTAAATGCTTAACTTTTGAGCTATCTGATAGTGCTGAAAATTTATATTTTTTGTGTGGTAAAAATTCATAACTTATCTGAAAAACAAACGAGTCATGTCTTGGTAGTATATCAGTGGCAATAAAGGAATAGGTAACAAATCCCGCTGTCATAACAACCTTTAGTTTCTATTTTTTCCTTTCAATACAGATTCGTTGTGAATAAGGAAAAAAACAAACCTGAGAGCCAACATGTTTGATGAACAACTTGTATTCGATGTTCAACATTGGTTTATAAAGTTGCTTGCAAATAGCTTCATGATAATTGTATGAGCTCTTAAGTACAGTCGAGATTGTAAAATAGTTTTTTAAAGGTTTATTAATATATTAAATGTGCCCATTAATACGCCAACAAGGTCGGTTGAACTTGCCAACATCACACATATACTGATATATTTGTTTGGTCTGTTTGATAAGTGTTACCCCGTACTTAAAGGGCAAGACCAGCAAACACATTATTTTCCAAGTGTATTTGGAAAGACAATTGACCGTATCACATGTGGAACAGAGAAAGCATAGCCGTTACTTACTTAATTTAAAAAGCGGAAGTGAGACGCCATTGTTTTCAGCAAAGGTAGGCTGTCTCGGCGTTGCAGTCCCCTCATGGATGTGTCGGTTGATAATGTTACGTAACATCAAAAAGTGATATACAGTTTCTAGAGACTACAGTGAATTAACGACAATTATTGGACATAGTGTACCTACCAGTGTATTAGAATGGGCGCTTATAACCAACTGCAAACGTCCCTATACAATTGTTGAGCTTCTTTCTGCGAGCTGTATAAAGTCTTGAAAATATAGAAATCGCATGGATGGCATCCCCATCCCCATGGCGTATCTGTAACACGTCATAAACATCCAGACCACGACATGATAGAGCGCCTCTTTCAAAACGATATTTCGTCTTTTTGTACAGTAAAGACGCTCTACACATTTCCTTTTACACCCTTTTACAGGACAACTCAAGCGAATTTTGACTAGATTTCATTATTTTCCATCCGTATTTTTCAATAAACAAAACGACGTTAACATTATTGTAAGTGGGAGATTACTCTTTGATGGTTTTGTTTGATGGTGTTACTTTTTTTTTTAACTTTTATCTCGCAAAACATAACGTCCATATACAGGCCTACATTGCGGCGCATTTCAGCGAGTTTGTTTCTAAAATATATTTTTATCAAGAGTAATCACAAGGGTGGCGACTAATTCAAGCCGATAAATAATCTCGTGTTCTAGATAAACTCTCAGAGACAAGTTTCTATATAGACCTGAATCTCTAGTTGTTCTGGGTAACCTATAGGCGCATCTCAAGAAAAGGTAATACATGTAATATGTATATTGTGAACATAAATATGTGTCAAATATGTAACACACATATACTCAAAAAAGAAACGCATAGGTGAAATGTCACAAGAAAGTGTTGAATTTATTAAAAATTGCGTTTCTTGTGTACAATGGACATGGATGATTATGTTTCTCAATGCTTCTGGAATGGGACAACATGGCCAACTACACTGAAACAAAATTAACACACGT
>JAVFBZ010192216.1:0-14439 GCA_032466195.1 Katharina tunicata
TTGGCATCTGTAAGATATGCTATCAATCAATTTAGTTTTATCCAAATTCGATATCATGACAAATCTGTTCTATCATGTCACTCAATAAGAAAAACATGTCCATATCTCATATATGTTGCTAAATTTGACCGAAAACAAAAGGACATTGATTAGGGAAGTTGGGGTTGTTATTTTTTAAAGCTCGATAACCAAGTAAGATGAAGAAATGATTTCGCCACGGTTGAGTTTCACATTGCACAGTTGGAACAAATAGTTATTCAATGCAGAGATTAGGATTAAAGTACATTATATTTTTAAATCCGTACGGGGACAGAGACATCGGATTACGGTCAGCGATTTAAGGAACAACGGCAAACTATAGAGTGTTAGATTGTATAACTTAACAAACGGAGCAGTGTGGATATATAGGTGACATATATTCGCTTTAAGTGATATAACTTCAATGAATCGGGTTAAAATGAAATATAATTTGATCCCTGTCATTTCTGTACATTAATAACTGGTTTAGATCAAGGCATCGACAACCGCAGATATTTCTTTAAATGGCATTTAGAAGTTGTTGTGCAATTATAACAAATTCGGATGATTATTACGGCGACCTTTCGGTCTCGACCCTAAGACCGTTCTCAAGATAACTGTCTTTGGATCCGTGCAAACCGAAACGTTGCCGTTATACACATCATAAGTTGGTATCCATATAAGCATGTTTTTGTTATTAACGGCAGATATCAAGGAGTTAATATGTGTCAATGGTGAAAAAATAAGGCAATATACAATGGTGTTCAATTTATATATAATTAATTAAATCAATACTTTGTCGATAAGTTTCTGAACTTTATGTTAGGTTTTGACTGGATTCAGAACCGTTCTGTTTTTTACAATCAAAATCAACGTAACACTGAGAACATCACATAACAATTAGACATCGTTTTTTAGAATTATTCAGTCTCCGTTGCAAAATAACCCTATTCAGAATCCATAGAATACGTTTCCGGTGCACCATGATAAAGTGAAATAAATAAAGAAATCTGATTTGCTCAAATTATACACAACGGATGGATTAAAAACCGAATGTATCGGATTTGCTTTAAAGTTTTTGCTTCAAAACAAAACTTAATACCCCATAGCAATAAAATCAGTAGCTGTGTAGGGTTTTCGTGAGATTGTGAAGATAAGATTTAAGTTCATACATTTTGCCGGTATTGCTGATTTATTCATCTTGTTTGCCATTTGAATGCTATAATACACGAATTCATGATTTAGATTCGATTTGTTTTCAGCACGGTAAGTACTATGCTGGGGATATGAGAGGATACATGTACACAGTGTCGCATTAAAATGAAACAGTTTCACCTTACTTGCTTTGTTTGTATTTGTATTTGTGTTAATTTATGAATTAGTTTAAGGTCCGCTTTTGAAGCTACTTCTCTCATACTGAAATTGGATGAAGCGTCAGGGAATTTATATTTGATTTTCTTTTCATTTGATAATGTATTCACCCAACAAATTTTATTACAAACAAAAGTAGAAGAATTACAACATTACGACAAAATACAAAAATGTGTTTTTGTAAAATCAAGACATACGGACTAAATCCTCCAGTCACCAGCCACGTGGGACCACAGCAATAATCGTAACAAAAGAAGAGAAGAATCGCACACATAACAGTTGAGAGTGCCGGAAAGTCCGCATGAAAAGTGGCCAGAAAGTCGTGTCCGTAAATGTGATAAGTCGGTCATGGATGGGCGGGACTAAAACCCAGTGAGCTTGATGTATCCAGAAATGTTCAACTGTTTACAAAGTGAAACTGATCTGCAGTTGAAAAACATTCAAATAAAAGTTTAGGTAAAACAAAAACAAAGCGTACCACTAAACACACCTGTCTAATCAGTGCTGACCATTTACTGTTCCAGATAAAAGAAGATATCATTTTTAAATATGTTTTAAACAAGGATATGCTCAGAATTAACAGAACATCGTCGGGTAATTTGTTCCATTCCCGGGGTCCCGAGGCTCTCACATATTAGGCAATGGTAGAAAGATAAATTGTTTCTGAGAAATATACGGACGACAGTCGCTTTGCACAAACTTTTGGAGAATACAAAATCAAGTACAAAAGCGGATATACTCAATAATGTGAAGAATATTCATTATGCAAAAGAGGAGAACGGTGTGACCAAGTCGAGGTGACAGCGTTACAAGCTGAATGGTCCTTTTCTACTTTAGCTGCGTGTTGGGTTATCCGCCTGTGGTATAGGCCTACATGTAATTGGTTCTAAATGTCGAGGATTTATACCACAGACCGAGGACCTGTGTTTGTTTGATGCGTATTTTATGTCGTACTTAAGGTTATTTCACTCACCGAAAACCATTTTCGCTTCAGCGATGAGTTTTGTTTCATTTTCTGGACGAACGCGAGAAATGCATTACGAATTATTGAAAATAATTATTTTTTGGTGAACCAATTCAAATTTCTTCTATTTCTATGTGCCAGTGTAACATTCCTTTGGAATGCGTCTTAGAAGAAGTTTATCACAGCTAGTATTTATCGATTGTGTCATTAAATGTGTTGATAACTTCCTTTGATATGTTGGATGTGTCAAAACCTCGTGTAGTTCCTTTCAACGGATAATAAGGCGAAGTCTAGACGACGATTAGGATCACCGCGATTCCTACTTTATCACTACTCATTGAAGCGTATATGGGGTAATTGATCGTGTTCTTTGTCAGAATCTGTTAGGATTCCTACATGCACCTTCGTAACCAAGGGCAAAATACGAATTTGGTCAAAGACGTGTTCATCGTTAAATTTCCGGAAACAAAAATGAACAAATACGAGGGCAAATAGAATTTTATCGAAATAAAATTGTAAAGTAACATTACTGCTTGTCCCTAATTGTATTCAGAGAATGAAATAAATTCAAAATGCAAATGTACTTAACGTTTGTACTGACGATGAATAATGTGCTATCATGATGGAACAAGCTGCATATTCAGCATTTGACATTCTAGACACTTCATGCGCATACGGCTTCAGTTTAGTATATACATTCTTTATTCTGTGGTTTATAGGCACCAGTGCTAACACTTTCTGTACATTTTCAGAAAACTATGGCCCTACATGCTTTATTTACACTTTTGACTTGAGCAGTCGTGTTAAACGATCGAAGTCGTATTTCAGCGAACAGAAATTCATTAGCGACTCAAATTTAGTGGTAAGAACAGTGTTCCATAAGTTGAAGGCCAACACTAAACTGGTAAATGTACTATATTTATTCTACTTATTATCGGTCCATCAGGCATATCAATCCCATTCATTAATGTTTAATCACCGCGCGCTTTATAATTAATAGCTCGGGGTTTTTACCTATCTTTATAGACCGGTGATGTAATACACCAATTTGTTTTTTTCCCACTGGTTTCAGGACATTTCAATTATACGGTGACTTATAATTCGGTGTGTGATGGAAAATTTGGTAAGGGTGACCTACAAAATTAATGTATCCCAAAAAATGAGAACTGATTAAATCTCACAGTTTACTGTAAATAATCCATTCTGTGATACTGGTTTTGCCCATCAATTTTAAAGACATTTTGTTAAGAAGATGTTTTTTTTGTCTAGACTTCTAAGTAACAGAAGAAAAAAGTTGTCATGAAAATGATACTCAATATAAATGTCATTTTGAAAATACAAGGCATAAACTAATTATTTCGTAACAAGATTGAAGAGAGAGCATTCAATTGATAGAAACGGTTGATGTTAGACGAGTGGATGACATACAGTGTTGGGAACAAATGACATGACAACCGATTCGGAAAAATCGGGAAGAGAACTTCACACAAGATGCTATCAGTGTAAATTGTTCACTAATACGCTGAAATATGATAAGTACTAGTGAATAGCCTAAACACTAGCAACACAAGCGTAAGGAGAAGGGGATGCCTTCGTATCAAAGGCCATAATGTTTTTGGAGCTTAACACATTCGGCATAAGCATCATCTAACTGGTGGTGCCACTGGCTAAGGGCATTATGTTTCCCCATTATATTCAGGTTGCCATACTTAGCATTGGAGGAACATTATCTTTCCGACAGCAATAACCCTTTAGTGACTACACATTTTATGGTTGTGTAATAGTCGCCGTCTACTTTTGGAATACAGCGCCGTCATATAAGGGAAATACACTTGATCACGGCGTTAAACACCAATCAATCAATCAATCTACCGTCATAAGGAAAATACCCTTGATCACGGCGTTAAACATCAATCGATCAATCAATCTATCGTCATAAGGAAATTTCTCCTGATCACAGCGTTAAACACCAATCAATCAATCAATCTACCGTCGTAGGGAAAATTCTCCTGATCACAGCGTTAAACACCAATCAATCAATCTAATTGTTGGTTGTATATATCTTTACCACTACACCATACAGTTAGAATGATGAAAATGGATATGTCCAAAGTGCACGTTTAAGTCCTGTGATGATGAAATTACGGCATTACAAACAACGGTAATTTCTGAATGCTTTGTTCTTAACAATCTGAGGATATTCAAACCGTTCTTTTTAGATGCATGAACTGAAGTCAAATATGAATATTTATACATATTTTACACATTTTATATGGATAGTTATAAATTCCACATTTTATATTGACACAATGCAAAGGTTTTTTAAACTGGTGACGTTACGATGTAGATTTGTATGATCGTTTTCAAACTACCTGACATAAAACCGTCAATAGAATAAACAAATACAACGATAAAGATATTTAGTGGGTTTATGCTGATCAAGTGATCAACTATTCTGTATTATTGGAACATTAAGTTGAAAAGTATACCCATTTTCTCTGTTCAGGTTATGTTGGAATCTTTTGTCTGATGGTGGCTTCAGTCAGCTTTGAAGTGCTTTCTTCAGTTTTGTTGAGAGTTAATTTTGTCTCAGATTCCTTTTAAATTGAATAGCTAAGTACATGTTAGTATTTGATGTGAGTTTATTGTCGACTTTGCAAACCAATAATTTTTGTTCATTTGTGTGAAGGTCGCGCATTGAGGTGTCTCAGGTTTACGGCAACGTATACGTCATTGCAACCACGTTCAGCTGTTTTTAATTTAGCGTAGAAAGAAGAATGTCTTACTTTTCACAAATTATTTTACGATCCAAATATTTTATCCAAACTAATAACATTTAAAATAGGTAGTGAATTTTTTTTATTCACAAAAACTGGATGAGATTTGGATTACTGGATTACTGGATAACTTCAAGAACATTTTCGTTTAGGGGTAAATAATAGTAGAAGTATTTTCGTATGTTGAAAGTTTATACATATTTTTGTATAAATGTAGGGAAATAATTTTTAATAAAAAAAAAGTCCTGTAATCAAAAATGTACTTGCCCCCACCGTGATTCGAACTAGGGTCTCTGGCTAGTAGGGCCAGCGCTTATATTCTGTTAGAGCGCTAGCCCTGCTAGCCAGAGACCCGAGTTCAAACACCGGTGGAGGAAAGTAAAAATTGTTTGTCTCTACATTTATACAAAAATATATACATCTGAGTCGTCCAAGTCTCGATGCTTAACTAAAGAGATACAAGTAGTTTCTCCTTCGAAAAGTTTTTCGATGGCATTCTATAGTAAGATAAGGTACAATTAAATGTAATTATGTATCTCACTCAAACGGATATTCAGTGCGAAATAGTACGAGAGGAATGTCATTTATGTAAATAATGCATTACATATTTCAATTTGTAATCACAATGGTTATTGTACATTCGTATTTTTAGTATCGAAATGATAACGTTTATGTTAATTACCAATGGACTAGTTAAACAAAACTAGGTAAAACATGCAATTGGTTGACGTTGTTTCTTTAAATCCAACACTAATGTACGATGGTACAACAGTGCTGGATATGTCACACGAAGGATTTGTCTGCGAATCCATACAGAACTTCGTGTCCTACAATTACACTAATTTCATTAGGATGGATGCTTGGGGATAGATTTTAATAAATGGAAAATTATCTTCAACCGTTACGATTCTGCTGTTGAGTATGGCGTTTCGTCTATTTTGCGTGTATGTTTTTTTCTCTTACTGACAAGATAAACGTCCTTACTTGTGTACAGAACATGGTAGGTATAAAGAAATCAGTTTATTTTTTTGTTTGCGTTGACTGGAATTGTTTAATACACAGAAGAAATGCTGTAAAAGTGTGAGAACTGCCTAATATAGAATAGCGTAGGGGAAACTTGAAGCGGAACTGAATTCGGTTGTCATTTACACTGACCAGTTAAATACCTTGATTATATCTGGCAACTTCCACTGTTCACATTGCGTGATATTCGAAACCACTGTCCAGTATGCTCTATGTGATGTGTAAAAACAAATATCCGGAAAAAACCTTCCTGTCGTTTGACAACTGCCATATTGATTGTGTCAAATAGTATGACGCAATCCAAATTAATGCCATTTTTTTAATTACATCTAAACAACATAACAAGTTGGTCATGTGACTTAGTACATTTCTAAAACAGGCTTTCATTCACGTAAATGCTGTTTGTTTTCATTTTATTTATTTTAGTCGTACTCAAGGATATTTCACTTATCTGACGACTTTGTGTTACCGGTGTATGGTGGAAAACCGGACAGAAATCTCTTTAAACACCCATTATATCTGCAGCCAACACAACACGTCCCTTATATACTTAAATTCCGAAAATAATGAAATAAGAAATTAACTTTTTATTGGTGTTATCAAATATAACAATGGATTAAATACCCTAACTAATTAAATCATAACAATAATTGCAACGTGTGTTACAAATGCTGCAAATTCTTTCTTGACAGCAATCTCCTATTTATCACATAAACGATGACAAATAACAAATGAAAGTCCAGTTATTAAATGTGAATCACAACAAAATATGCTTTTTTGAAAATGCTTTAAAAAATATTTCTGTTTAAATATTTATGACACAAAATAATCTCACTTCCCTTGAAAGAAATTCCGTACAAAAACTGCAAGAATGGTACTATCGTCTATTAAGGCTTAACCTCGAACTTGATTGATTTGTTTTACAAGATAACATGAAATGAAATACACTGTTTTTATAAGGCGAATAAACAATGTGATAGGTACTGCAAAGAATAGTGAAGCCCCATTACAATCCCCTAAGTGGTAGGACGAACTGAAAGAAATTCAATTTGTTAAAAATGAAAACGTTTATTTTGTTTCGAAAGCCTTGTACTAACTTCGTGGTGTAACAGACAGTGGTCCAATTGCATTTCTGGCATTTCTTCTCTCTTATGTGTGGTTTAAAACACAATCTATTGACAACCAAACAAACAAGAAATCCAGTTGATAATTATGAATTCAGGATTGGATACCCCCTAAAGGAAGTCTTGCAGCGTTTCTACTGCAGCCCTTAATTGATTTTGCTTTCTTATCGATTTTACCTTTTTTGCCATTTGTCTTGATATGCGGCCTTAAACTGCTATTTCCATTAAATGCTGTTGTATTCGTTGTGTCAAAACGGTACGGTCTGCATTGCTTGCAGTTGTCCAGAGGTAGTCCATCGTGTTACAAACAACATTTTTATCAATTTATTTCTATGCAAAATTATCACACTAACTCAATCTTCTCTATTTAAATAGACGGGATTCTAACAGTCAACCAGACTGTTTTTATCATGGCTTCAGGAGGTTAATTAACGAAAGCATGTGGCGATTAGTTTTGTTGTCATGTTCAGCGCAAAAAAAACCCATCACGCCAATCAATTAGACGACAAATCTCAGGAAACGAAAAAAATAGCTTGAAATGTAGGTTACCTTGATTTAAAATATGAATGAGATTACCGCGGAACTTCCAAAATCTCAACAGCTACGGGAAATTGATCTTAACAGACGGATACGCCCGAAACATTTACATCAGAATTATCTAGAAAATATGATCATATATACATGTACCCCTAGTTCAAGGGCTATATATAGAGATGTGCTTCCATATATGGTCATCACTCATCTGCTACAATTTTCTTATATTCGCGCTGTTGGTTTCCACAGTAGGATGTCAAAACTGGTTCCTAATATTAAACGGATTTTCTTGAACGGTGCTATGCAGGTTTCAGACGGCATGGTGAGAGTTAACTGCATTTATTGTACTGTACTGGACAATTTCATTTCAAGAATGCGCACAGTGACGATGTTTTTTAAATTAGATTACGCAAATAATATTTGAAGAAGGGCTCTTTCTGTTGTGCTATAACCTCCCCTTAGACTCAGAAGAAGTGATCTATTTTATTTACAAAACAGTGTCTGAAGTAGAGTTAGGGCTATTAGATTTTCCGAGTACTGTGTAAGTAATTTAACAATTGTCCGTGGATAAAGTGGCATCGATAGCGTTCAGTATTACATTGTAAATAATAGACTATAATCTTATTTCGTTAAATTGTTTCCAAAATGTTCTCAGAGAATTAATTCACGTAAATTAAATTACCTTTTCAGACCAAATTTTCCAAACGAGCCATGAAATTAACGTCCTGTTGTACTAGCGAAACTGAATTGGTGACTTGAAAACCTTTATCAACTTATTCGCTTTTTAATCTATTTTATACGTTTACTTGAGGTATATCTTTAGAAAAAGATTATAGTCAAACAAAATAAAAGTATTTTCCAAAAATACGAATAGGATAAATATAATTATGCCAGACATTCACAGAGCCGAAGTAAATAATGTTTACTCCATATTCTAACCCTTACGGTCACAGTAGCGACATGTTACACTATTCTTATGGCGCCTCAATAATCAAGGTAGATCTTATGTAACTTAAAGAAAGAGTGTATTCCTACAGAGTGACATTGAGGGCCTAATGATGTTTATTTGCATTCCGAAACGCAGAGCCTTGACATTTTATAAAACACATAACACGTCCTTTTGAGACTAATGTTATTATTCCTCCATGGAATCAAAGTCCATTGTCCACGCTAAAAGTATTTCTGATTTTTGCGCACAGCACCGTTAAATTGTCCAACGCAGAAATTAGTCCAATTTGGGTTTCTCTGTTTTGGCTGTATAACTCAATTTGTCTCCCTAAAGAAAATTGCAAAGAACTGTACAATGAATGAAAGTTTAATCGGCGTTGATTTTTATTCTCAAGACATAGATGCTCGACATTACATATAGGGTATGCCACCCTCATCTGATTTTAAAACCCGTTACTGCGATATAAGCCGAGGTAACACGGGCACCGAAAAGGTAAACTAAACTGAGCCGGCTCTGATCCACATCAGATCTGGCTTTTTTAGTGCGCTAATTAATGACGGTTTGCGGTACACGACACTTTTGACAGCCCTGCCAGCAAGCGTCGTGGGAATCTTGGCAGACTTCCAGCTATCTTGAGCGATCCGGATCAGATTAAGTTCACCTTTCCTGTCGTGTAAACGCAAACACAAATCTGATCCAGCTCAGACCCACCAAATGTTGGCGGTGTAACCGCGGCTATATATTAACTGAACTCCCCTTTTTCGCCACTAAGTTGTTAACATGCTCTCTTTTCAGACTACCTTGTGACTCCACGCGCCATTCTCACACACTGGTCAAGGGAGATATGCTTGTGCTTGTATCCGGAAAATCCAAAAGATTGTCAGCCCTTAAAATTTTTGAATCGCCTTGGAAGCGTGGTATGTCAGAAAATAGAGTTCATTTAACAGTCACTTGAATGATTGATTGCTTGGTGTTTAACGCCAAATTCAGCTGTTTACAGTAACTTCTATTTCAACAGCGAAAAACCCACAATAACCGATCCTTCTCAAAATGTGGTTCAACCTCGGATAAACCCATGCAATTTAAATGATTTGATTGTTTAAGACTAACATTACATTGTATGATTACACCACCATTACATAATTGAAACACTCTTGAACACATCTTTAAACACCGTTCATGAAAGCAATCATTAAGGTGAAACTGTATGCTAAATCATTGTTTTTATTGATATTGTTCATTCAGGTCACACATAGTTCTTGACATTAACCAAAACAGAACAGACGCAATGTATACTGTATTGGTATTTTCGCCGTTAAATTCATTACCGGTATCCTTTGGTGATTGGAAAATCCGTTTTCGGTCGAACAAAACGATAAATTTAGAGGACAGTGGTGTGAACTTCTTATACGAGGGATGAAAACAATTCCCATTAAAAATAAAAGTAACAAACGTTTTAGAATTATCAGAGTGGATTCCAAAAAGTAGGTTTTAAAAAGGTAATGCGTTGTAAAGCATATATGTGAATAGGACTAACAAAATGGTTTTCGGAAGCACATTTATTTAATTCTACAGGTATTACGAAGAGGATTTGTATTCACATAATTTTAGCATGTTTAGCTAGTAATCTGATCTACAATGTTATGCTATAAGAACATGAAAACGAATAGTTCATTAATTGTATGCTTACATGATGGCTTGGTACGACAATGTAACCTTGTGGTTGTTGACCTTAAAAGGCAACTATACACATTTACACGAGGAAGTGAGTTCTATGTAATCTAACTACAGAACTGTGCAATGCTACATCTTTGTTATGTCCACAAATGTCCGCAACGTACAGTGCGATGCGGACAAATAACCACGCTTACCGTCTTTTATCAATGCCTGTTGTCCATTTTCTTCATATCTTTGTGCAGTTTTTTGTTCTTCAAAATATTATATATGAAGTGTCAAAATCTTGCTCCGCGGCAATGATTACTAAACATATTTCAGTTATTGGGCGAGATTTTCGTATTTGACCGCCATTTTGCTACATTTTGACAAATTCATTTTTAAATGTTACCAATACACGAGCTGAAAATTTTAATACATTAAATACCTCAGAGAGTTAAATTCTTCCAAACACAATTGGAAATCAGTTAATTTGACAAGTTGAACGCGGTAAGTGTAAAACCCTAGAATTACACATTTATTTCTGTATCGTTATATATGGATTACGTAGTCACATAATAACGATACAGAACTCTTCATCTATATGTACGGCAGCTTTAAGTCGGACTCGTCCCATGTAGACCTGAAAAGCACGTGATTGATGCTGTCACGTTCAACTTAAATCTCAGTCCAACTAAGAAGCTAGCTGATACTTGCTTCGTCACAAAATGCTGTTTTCAATTATATGTAACTTGCGCCCAAAAGAAGGAATGACGACAGCTTTGCCGAACATAAAAGGTTGTTTTTTCTGCCTGGTTGTGTTATTTCAAATGTCGTTAAACCCTTTTTATTCAGTCGACTCATGTTTTGGTTGTTATATGTATAAGCTTGAAAGTAGGTTGAAGTTTTTTGTTGTAACTATTATGGCACTTAAAGTGTACGTATGTAAATAATGTATTAATAAAAGTGTTATCAGTTGCGAGGGACAAAGTATAAGTTTCATATTTTATCAAACAAAAACATGATTTAACTTTATTATTTTGTGTTTGATAAACAATAATATTACACTTTATTAGTTAGATGAGTCATGTTATCCGGATAACGTATAAATTTATAAAACAAAAAAACTACTAAACTATTTCAATTTATAAACTCAGGTGAAGCTTACAAAAAAACTTATCAAAATTATGTAATTGCAAAACTTTGTTCTGTGGAAAAAGAAACCTGTTAATGTGTTGAAGTTTGAAATGCAAGTGTTTTATGTTCTGTATGACACGCATGGAAACCCGCTATTTATAAGACGCTGGGAAAGTGGATAGAGAGACATAATTTACTTTCCACAAGATCCCATAAAATTCAGACATTTGTTATTGTATTTTTTAATACGGAACAGTTTTTCACTCTCACGCCTCTGCTGGTCGTGTTTTCCGCTTTTTGTTATGAGATAGGAGCTTTACGTTTTGGGAAGTCACTCTTCGCAGTAGATAAGGGGGCGGTGCAAATATTGAACATTTCGTGTTGTATTATTTAAGGTATTATTTTTTTAACCGCGCTCCGTCAATGACTCTACTGCATTCAAACTCAAACAAAGGCTATTTATTAAAAAACTGAAGACGTGATTATTACGGATTTACGTTGACGGCTTCAGCGTAGATGTGAACTGGAACCATACTATCCTTAACCAGAGAGCAACACAGAATAGTTGGCATAAATACCCGAATCATTAAAGAGTTCCTTATTTTTGTTTAATTCGACCCCACAGGCCACAAGAGCCCACTTATGGACATATAACAATATACATACGAAAAGTAGAAATAGATAAAAAAATTAAAAAAAACACGTAAACGGCAGACTTTATAAAGTACAGAAATATATGTCAAAAAACAATAATTTGTCAATAAAAATTTAAAACGGTCCAGAAAGATAACGTCTTTTCGACGTTATCTGAGCAGAGCGTTCACTGGGATTTATACAATACTAATGTTGGTATTTCTATTACCCCTGTAAAATAGGTTCGAATCTGTTTGCCAGCCTGCAAAAAGTTGCACGGGAGCTCTCTAAGCATATGGAATACAGTTTGCTTATGGGGGCTGTTTTGCTTCCTGTCAATATATTGTGTTTGTTGTCACTTTTGTTGGGGTGGCAGGGGGGCTCCTCTCCACTTGGGCTGCCAGGTATTCATATGGAAGGACCTTACGCGCGGCGTAAAACCCGAACAAAAAAAATAAAACAAGTTTGTCGACCTTAGGTGTATAAGGAAGATTCGCCTGGCTGCGGGAATGGCGCAGTGTTTTAACGAGATTTCTTCCCGGTTTCCAACCAACACTGAAAATCTGTCGTCGTTATTTTAAATGAAATGCACAAATAGATAAATTGGCCAAATACATTTAATTTGTTAAAGACATTGCATTGTCTTTAATTTATTGTAATGTGAGTATGATACTGGAAATCAAGTCATATCATTAAAAATGTAACTGCTTCTCTGGGGTTTAACTTCTTACCAGCCAATACTTTATTACACTTGCACACGTGACTGACGTTTTACGTCGTAGTCCAGAGTATTTCACTATTGTGTTCTAATTCGCAAGCTCAAACGAACACAAATCGTTTATCATTTTAGCAGTCACAGTTTATTTACATATAGCATGTCCAGGTTCCGACGCCCAGTCATTCGACCAACAAAGAAAGAACAGCTGAAAAAA
The DNA here is from genome assembly GCA_032466195.1 of Katharina tunicata. Lineage (NCBI taxonomy): Eukaryota > Metazoa > Mollusca > Polyplacophora > Chitonida > Mopaliidae > Katharina > Katharina tunicata. The sequence continues at coordinate 13,116 of JAVFBZ010192216.1, forward strand.
AGCATAAGCAGTTACAATTTAAGTTTGTCGTATTAACAGACCCGGACTCTCGGGAATGTTTAAGTTTTGCAGATATATATTTAAACAAATTAGTATGTAGAATATAATTCACAGATTTAAGTAGCAATCTCTACGTTATTAAACCTGTTGTCTTCATGATCGTGCACAGATTTGTTAACTCTAAGTGGAAACCAGTTTTCTTGGCCAAATAGGGGTTGACCTGCTTCGCGGTTACTTTCTGCATCAGCCGTCAATTTTACAAGACGGAACATGACGATGTGCAGTTGTTACGTGCACACATATAAACCACAACGTTTAAGTATATACAATAAGTACGAAGCCTATCTAATGATAACAGGGTTTACACCAAATCCTACGCTACCGGGACGTCCTGCCTTATTTCCGTGCCGTCTGCTTTAAAGAAAAAAATACAAATCATGAAAATATATGAACATAGAATGCTAGATTTCACATAGTATGTAACTTCCGCGACAGTGTTCATTAGTATGAGATAAAACCAGAACAGAGATCCGTAATAGATTCCGTAAACACAACCTTCAAAAACAGTGTTATTGGCCTGCATTAGGTTTCAGAAATGAGGTGTAAAGAACAAAATGTGATTTATAAAAGGTGAGATCCTTGGAAATAATAATCATCCAAAATTCTACTCAAACGGCATCCCATGTACCAATAAAACATTCTGCCGAAGCGGCATCCCATTCACCAAAAAAACATTCAGCCCAAAAACAACCCATGCATAGTAAAGGAAAATTCTGCCAAAGGGCATCCCATGCATAGTAAATGAAAATTCTGCCTAAAACGGCGTGAAATTCCCTGCCATACGGCGTAAAAATTCTGCCAAACGGCATCCCATGCATAGTACATGAAAATTCGGCCTAAACCGGCGATAAAATTCTTGTCATACGGCGTAAAAATTCTGCCAAACAGCATTACGTGCATAGTAAATGAAAATTCTGCCAAACGGCGTTTCATGCATATTAAATGAAAGTCCTGCCAAACAGGAATTAAAAAACCCGCCAAATGGCGTACAAATTCTGCCAAACGGCGTCCCATGCATAGAAATGTTAAATTCTGCCAAATGGAGTCAAATACGAAGTCCACAAAAGAAAAAATTTAATTTAATTTTAAAATTAAAAATGTTCATCTTTTCTAAAGAAACAAAACATTTATAGATGACAAATTCGCAATTACGTGACCAGAGTTAATATGTAGAACAAATCTTGGGAAATATACACTCTTCAAAAAAAGAAACGCAAAATGAAATTCAAAAATGATACTTACAATTTTGTACACATATGTTAAC
>JAVFBZ010192238.1:4299-14436 GCA_032466195.1 Katharina tunicata
ACTTTCAATATTACGTCTTTGTGTTCGGCTTTATTGGACTGTTCGATCAATTGTGCTTTAATATAATTGTTTTGCTTTATTTTTTATTTTTAGAAGATAATATTGTACTGTTTAATCTATAGCATTTTTAAGAATGCTTTTGTAGTTGACTAATATTTTTCACATTAAAAAGAATCCAATAAATCATGTTATTTCCATACATCTATGTGTGTATTTGTATTTATATCAGGTTCAATAATATCCGTAACTAATAGCATATTTCGCTAGTTTCATTTCAGTTTTTGGCTTTCCTTCAGGTTATTTGAATCACGTTATGATGGTTTCTGCTATTGACAAATTTTCAGCCGAACATATTAAACACATTGATGCTAAAGTGTGTGCCCTTTTAACACCGTTTAGGAATTATTTAATATATGATGGGTATGTCTCACAAGAAACTAACACAGGTTTTCATTGTCCCACAAGTTCAATCTTAAACAAGGAATCACTCCAGCCCAAACAAATATAGACCTTTTGCACTAACAACAGTCTTATCGAAAGTTTTAGAGCACCTAATGCTGGATCGTTGAACCAATATCGTATGCCAAGACAACCAATTTGGTTTTAATACATTCTATTTCACTGATTCATTACAGTTTGTCTTCAAAGAATAGTTAACCTTTATATTATTTGTGGTAGCTCTGTGGGTGAAAGAGAGGCCTTAAATAGAGTCAATCAATGGGTTCTCTTAAAAAAAAACTACATAATTGGTTAAATTGTATGGTAAACAGCTCTGTGCAATGGGGCAACACAGTGTCATCTCCTTTTTGTGTTGCAGGTGTTTGGGTGGGAGTCTCCTGTGCCCTGATTCACTCTGGTCTATGAGGCACAGGATGCCCATTAATTGTGGTGACCTGTTTTGTTAACGTTATGTCCTGTCTTGCAGGTTGCCATCGTCGTTTACGATGGTTTCCTTCATCGATTATAGGTGAAATAACCTTGAGCACAGCGTAAAACGCCAATCAAACAAACACAAACGTTATGGCTCCAGTATTTCCTTTCGGTTTGACACCTAACCGTTTTTCTCATTATCAGGAGATAAGCTATACTCTTGGCATGATGTAATTGTCATAATTTTATGATTTCTATGTTACACATGTACCTACTGAGAAGTGATCTGTTAAATGACCACTGATGGTCATTGGGTTATGTCTCTGTCAAATAAAAATTGACACAGCTTATTTGCATAATTTATGCCGACATTTGCTTCATTCCGTACTGCACATCTACATATTAAGACAATTGTAGAATCCAATTTGCAAAAGCCTCAGATAAATAGTTATCAAGATATAGCTAGGACAAATAATATTGAGACACAGTTATCTATTTCCATGACACGTTCTCTTTATTGCACATCTGCATGTGGGGACGAATGTAGTATCTAATTTTGAAAAGTTTAAAATAAAAGCCTGATAAAAATAGAAACTGGGATACAGTGCAGATAAACTTCTTTGACATCACATGAACAAACAATTTTGGTGGCACCTAATTTACAAAACTAAAGGAAATGTGCATAAAAAGCGATACAACGTTGTACGTTGCACGTCTACATCAAGAGAAGATTCTTTGGTATGAGTGTTCTATGGACACCGAAAATTGACCCACAACTTATTTGCATTATTTATGAAGAAATTTGCTTTATCTTTCTGTCTATGTTGCATATCTGCATATGGAAAAAAATGTAGTATCAAATTTTTAAAGCATCAGATAAATAGTAGCCAAGATACAGCCCGAACATGGCATAGACTTACAACTTAAATGGGGGCCTAATTTGCATAATGTCCCAGGGCATTTGCATAAAAAGGGTCAAAAGAGATTAACGCGGAACAGAGTATAGAGAAGAATGTTGTGTTGGAGTTTCAAAGTGATATGTTAAATTGTGACAAAGTAACATTCGTGCCATAAATCCTTCCATAAATGTTTGTTTTGTCTGTCAGTGTCATTCGCATATGTAAGTAAGACAGGGGTGGGTTCATGCAACAAATTACGTGGATTAGCACCGGGATGGTGTGCTGCTGCAGAAAGCCTGTGCCCGTTCCGGCAATGCGAGGCTGCAGCACAAGGTTCCAATGCTAGTTCACGTAATGTGTGAGATGTACTTTCTGCAGACCTCTTCCTGTCTCACCTACTCATTATAATGACCCGAAATCTCACAATGATCCTGCCAACAAATAAGTATGGTATGAAAAAAATCTGTTAGGCATTCTGCTCCACCAAAACATGCACACTGTATATTTCTTATTAATAAAAATAAAATCACTTTCCAAAATGTAGGAGTGACGTTTCTCTTGATATTTAGTATAAATACTGTTTTAGCTGAACTTTATTTAATGAACCTTCTCCGGTGCCTATCTCAGCAGTTGTGGTCTCTTAATTGTCAAGAATTGCTCAGATGTCGATGAGAGAAACGTCGATTCTTACTACATGAATATAAATATTTGAAGTTAACTTTATTTTGGTATATGTACACTTGTGACATGGTCTGCTAGCCTGTACGTTAGTCTCTAAAATACGAAACGATAAAATGTGGCTGTGCCACAAACAAATACATAGTTTGCTAGATATCAGAGAACAACACAGAAAATCAAATGCCAACGAAGTTGGCCTAGTTATTTGGAAGTAAACAAGAATTTTAGTAAACCGAACATACGCCCTCGCGGGGTGCGATATAGACACTTAATGAACGCATGATAGCCATGGTAACCAAGGACATGTCAAACCATGGTACGCAACATTCCATCTTGTAAGGAAGTATGCAAAAACAGGGAAATCGATTTGGATACCAATCATACCATGGTATCCATGGATTTTTTATACAGCGTAAATGGTAATTCGTAATAGCAAAAAGGCAACAAGAACAGCCGATGGTGAATGTGTCTACCATGTTTCTCAAAGATAGGCCGTATAGTTTTCCAGTTCTGCTCCGGAAACGAGTTGGAGCCACCAGGACAGACAAAATCTGGTCACACCATAATATATCCATAATGGCATAGGCACAACTATAGTTGATGGTGAATATGTGCACCAAGTTTCATATAGATAGGCCATATAGTTTCTGTCACGGAAACAAAATTCATCTCTGATTATGATTAAGTCCAACCTTGTATCCATAAAAATTAAAAAAAATAATATTAGTGAATCCGTACTAGGAAAAGGCACAACTACAGTTAATGTTTAATGTGCCTACCAAGTTTCACAAAGATAGGCCTTTTGGTTTTCGGGTTCTGCTCCGGAAACGGAGCAGATTAAGAAGTGGAGAATCCGTCATCATATAAATGAAATACCTCTGAGTACAACGTTAAACACCAATCAAACAATACGACCAATTTTCATCGGGCGTATCAAAATGAATTTGATCACAAACCTACACTAGGACCGCCACACGGGAAATGCTCAGGTGGTCTAACAAATTGATCAACCAAGCTACAGTTTGTTTAACACGTCAAATTAGTATTTCGATAGTTCAGAATAAAATATTTGAAACCTTACACACAACACATCAAATGTTGAGCATGCAATTTTTATTCCGAAATTAATTATTACATCGTCGCATCTTCGGCAACATTTGTATCGTTTGCTAACGGGTTAGTTACCAGAAATAGTACCTATTATCATAGCGACAGAAGAAACATAGCCGCCACTCTGTGCGAAGTGGAGATTGACTGTGTTGGAGCCTGACTTTATTGCATGTGTTGGAATATTATAGTTGTAAACGTTCCATTGAGTCGGAATAAAAGGCTCGTCCCGTCCATACAACCAAAATACTTGTTGCGTGGAAATCGTTGCAGAGTTGACTTGTACCTGAGTAGGCGCCATTTTGACTGCTTTATTGGCGTTACTAACTCCCACCCTCAGTTCAACAGATAAAGCATTGTGTATATTTGGGAGAGTTACTGTAGTGTGAGCGGCATTCCCGTTTATGTGGATAACCATATCTTTGGCATACACAGTCTGCTCGTGGTAGGTTGGAGCAACATGGAAATTGTAGCTGGTATGAAAGCTGAAGAAGCACGTGCTTTCTGGTTTCATGTTGACTTGCCCATTATGAATGGCAACATGATGAGTGTCCAAAATTGGGACATGGTTAGATGCAAGATACAAACAGGTCATGTCGGCGGAGGTCGGTCTCATCCAGGTTGGATTGAAGTTTACAGTCACTACTGCTGAAGACTGAACATAATTATGGAGCAGGACAGTGACATTGTTGTTGTCAGTGTCGTACATAGCTAACGATGATATTGTCTTTTCTTTTGCATTAAACGCACTGTCAACTCTAAGAAACTTGTTGGATTGATCAAAATGGTTCCAAAATCTATAAGCCTTGGCAATGTGTGTTTCGTGTCCGTTTCCATCAAACAAAATTCTATCAGGGAAGCCACTTTGTGGATGAGGGTAATAAAACGCAATGGTCTTTTCAAAAACGCCTCTGTGCTGGAGATGAGTGAATTGGTATCCGTTGATAACAAAGGCATGTGCCCATTCTATCATGGCGACCGTAGCGGCATTGTCGTGGTCTCTTACGTCAAGGCCAAATTCAGTTTCGACTAAAGGTACATGTTTACCAGTCTTGTGGTATGCGTAAGATTCGACTAAATCTATGAAAGCTGTATACCTGCCTTCATTGGTGCCAATGAAATTATGCTTACCATTTGCCCAGTGGAGGAAGTTGTAAGGATGAAAGCAAAACGCAAAAAGTTTAGTAAGAGAAAAATCTAGAAAGTCTCGAGCTTGTCCCCATATCTTAAAATCATCAGCATCTGCCTTTAGAATTGTAGTCATCATGCTTGGTCCAATAAGTTTTAAATGAGGGAATTTTGCATGCACTTTGGCTGCTACTACTTTTTGATATTGTACAACCGTTTCCCATTTGACTTTTGGTTCGAAGTAATCCGGTTCGTTATTGATCTCGTAGTATTCAGGAAGGCCTCCGGTGTGATTGTTAATACCCTCGAGTAGTTGTACAACGAGCTCAGCGGCAGCATCTAGATTATTTGGTACCATTCCTCCATGTTGTGAAGCGTCCATCCAAGATGGCCAAAATTTTCCTAAAAAAAAACAGACCATCATTTTTCTACAAGAATTATTTTGCCGTCTTGAAGAAAAACAAAAATAAATAAATCAGAATACTAGATAATAATTTTGTCTGTAGGGAGTTAGCCTTACCCCATGTCTCCAAGACTATTGTGGTAGAATGTCCAAAAGCTTGCTTATTTTGCTTGTACGACTTAGTAAGACTTTCTTGAATATTTTGATCACGAAAGTAGATGGGATTCGGGTAACCTTTCCTGTGTGGATCCTCACCAACCTATATAACATACAGACGATTCATTAGCAAATAAGTTGTAAACAGGCAATCATGTGTTCCTGCCCATTAAGTATCGTGAAATATAGGTTTAAATTTCAAATAATGTTACAATTCAGAATTACACATGGAAATTAAGACACCTTTACTATCTCTAAATTCAGTCTTGTACAGTCGCGGCTAGTCTGGAGAAGTCGCAGGGTTCGTGTCACACTGGGCCAAGTTCTATCCACGACGCTATAACATTGCTTTGATGACGTCAAAAAACAATGCAAAATCCATGCAGCTCTTAAATGACGTTCGACTACGATTGAACATGTGCGACTAGTTTCGATTGCCTGCGACTGCATCCGACGGCATGTCCCACCAGGCTGACTGTATCTAACCATTCGTCCAGTCGGACTCAGTCGGCTTGGTGTGACATTAGATTTAGACTTTTCTTTTCATACAATGTTACGCTGACATTTCATAAACCATGTTACAATCCGAAATAATAAAAACGCAAAATGTAAAAATAACTACATCTTTCTTTAACATCACTTGGACACTTGAAAATGATCTCTGAAATGAGATTGAAACGTTGTGTCCAAAGAATAAAGAAGTTGTTATCCGTATGAAACTAGTTTCTTGCTTATCATTCCCAACCTCTAAATGCCACTCAAAGAGTTAAATTATAGAGCATGTCAATCCGATACTACATATTTGCTGAACCCGAAATGTACTACTGAGAGTTTGTTACGTTTAGAATTAGTACGCCAAATGCTCTAAAAAAATCGAATCCGTTGTCCGTCTAGGAAACCTGCACTCATATTACACGATAACCAGTATATTTTCGGAAAATCATCTTGGGGGAGAAACGTTGAGTGCTAACCACAAACAATGATGCCATACAGTAGCTATGCGATTTTAAATTACGTATGGAGATCAATTTTATTAGCTGTAATATACGTTGGTTCGTTTACATCATCCATATGACGGATTATCAGCTCAACGGGTAAGAAAGGTCATTTTTGGTCGTCATTGGCAACAAGCAAGGACGACACAGACTAATTACAGCACACCTAACGTGACACCACAAGGAATAGTCTTCCCGATGCCTCTTAGCTCAGAGAGCACCAGGGCAGTGAAAACTTCGCAATCAACTTGTCGGCTACCTTTGGGATGACCCACTGGCTAAGGGCAGTGTGTTTTGAGCTTACATTCATGTTGCCACACTTAGCACTGGAGGGGCATTATCTTCCCAATGGAGCTTATACTGAAATGACTTCACATTATTTGGTTGTGTTACTGTCACTGCTTGCTGTTGGAATACACCGCCGTCATAGAAGCGCAATATCCATGGGCACGGCGTAAAACACCAATCAATCAACCAATCAATCAACCATACGGATAAACTTATATATAGTTCGGAACCAGCAAGCTGACGTTTGCCCGTTTTTCTACATTCGAATGTTTCCGTTTATCGATTTTGTTTGCTTGTACTTTCGTTTATTAGTTCTGGGGTTAATCAAGTATACAAGTTTTTTTAACTCATATAATACAGACACGCAATGTTTACAGAAATCTTAATAACCTCGACACATCTTACACCATACAACAATACCTCGACATATACCACCAAGGAATTTTCTTTCGGAGACCCAGTATCATTTCTGTACATACAGTTCAAGTGGGGAGCCGCAGTTTAAATATATCTAAACTATTTATTAGTATATATATATCTATAAATATGATGTGCCAGTGTGATTACTCTTGACAAAAATATATATCTATAAATATCTGAATTTATTTGAGTAAATTTGATATTTGATAATATTTGAATTCTTGCGATCTCTTAATGCACGCAATCAGCATGAACAATACGTTTATACAATATTTGAATGCGACCCATTACTTCACTGTGAATATGCATGGAGGGCTGCATCTAGTGAATGCGAGTTGTATTAGTGTAATAGCTATAAGTTTGACCCGCTCTGTTGAGGTACATACGGAATGCTTCTGGTGGCTGCGGATAACGTAGGGTGTTTTTCATATTTATTACGAGGCTTCATTCCCCTTTTTCATCAATAAACCGAAAATACAAAGTCGAAATATTAATTTTACGACGTCAAACACGAATTAAATATATATAAATAAATGTAAGAGTAATAGCTTTAAGTAAAATGCAAGTATATATAATATATTGTTACATTATGCGTTGATACTCAATATCTGTTTGCTTTCCTATGGACGCGTCTACCGTAAAATGTAACCAATAGTATCCAGTAAAAATTAACCCGATATATAACCTAATTACATATCGCGTTGATCATAAATGGAGTGTTGACGAGAAGTATAGCAACTCCTATATATAAGGTTGAAATGGAGTGCATATAATGTCAATGTAAATGTCGTTCTTACATTTCGGATTGTAACAGAGCCTCTGTACGTCTTTTGGCAGAAAATAAATCCACGTCAGTTAACAAAAAAAAACAAGACTCGGAGTTGACCCCGGTGGATACATTTTTGCTTTGCTTTTTGTAACATTTTAAAAGACACTCTGTATATAAAATTATCTGCATTTTATAATAAATATACTTACTGCTTTGAAGAAGCTGAAGTCTGGGTTCAACCACCTTGCCGGCCGCGCACCAATATTCCTACTTCCAGCGAAGACATTTGATGCGTCCAAATCATTGTGACCATTCCAGCGAGCCGGCTCAAATTCGGTTCTCTCATTTTGAGAGAGGATTTGAGGGTAAACAGTGATGCTGTACTGACAAGAGACAATAGGCAGTATTACAAGGGTCACCCAGAGTGATTGTTTTCCTAACCCAGCCATGTTGAACGTTTCTGAATTACCTCTACTCAGTTATATATGATTTTGTTACCTTTATCCGAAATTTATAGTCACAAAGAGCTTGAGAATATAGCAGATGGTTTCCTTTTTTTGTTGACAACTCTTATCATAGATCTGCTTTTCTTATGTTGTTAAATTATTCAACACCTGCATAACATAGATATTTACTATCAGAGAACTCTGAACAAAGTAGGACATTGTCACATCCTTGATAGTACTAGTAGGCCACTAAGTAAAATTTATTACCCAGCTTTTTCTGCACTAGCCCTGATTGAGAGTCAGATTTAAGTCGTTTTGAAAGAGTAAAAGAAGAAAAAATAACATATGTGATAAAAAAAAGTGTGCAATTTAAGAACTGTCACACCAAACTCTCACAAATGTGTGCGAATATATAAGTTCGGGATGCCCCGTGATGTCACCCGTATAAGAAAAATGAGTTTCCTATTTTTTGTCCCAATTCCTTTCGGATAATGTCAAGGTCAGATTCGGTAAATTTTGGCATTGGATCCTCACATGTTATCGATAAAAGTTAGCACTATTTCTTTCCGTCTGATTTATATTTTCGTTGCAATATTCGTCCTTTTTGTACTGACTGGTGGGTCACATCTACCAATCTGCTTGAATACGTTTAAGATTTTGTGTGGAAAAGTCTCATCGCAATGTTGTTAATCGTTCTGGTTTTGCAAATGAGCCAAGGTAGAACCGGGTGAGGAGGAATGAACTTTGATGCTGAACCTATTGGTGCTCATCGGGATATTTTGACAGCCTGACTTCAAGATCAAAAGGGATAGATGCTAAAATTATTGGCGGGGTTAACTTTAATGAGTGCAAAATAGGTCTACTTATTTGATTGAAAATGTTGTCATTATGTAGCTATTTAACTCATATCAGGGTTTGGTTGCCCAGCGGTCATAGTGAGCAAATACAAAGAGAAATGCACAGTAATCTTGCTATTACCTTTCTAAAACTGACAAACTTATTTAGAATAAAGCCTTAACATGGCCCGACATAGAGACTGGCAGTTTTGCTCTTTCGAAAATGAACACGTTTATAGTGCCGGCTTGTAACAGTGATAATATACTTTATTATATAATAAGCAGTGAGACAGTGTATTGTATCGCCCGGATAAAAGTGATATCAGCACTATGACAAATACCATTTATATCGCCAGTGGTATTGCCGGGACTACTTTCATATTATCCCACTAGAGTTACTCCCCTTGAATGCACTTTGAAGAGTGACGTCTGCTCACTCAATACTCACAGTTGACTGATGCGTGATTTCTCACAAATTAACCATGGATTATCATTAAGCTCACCTGGAAACACTGGATGAATTGTTCAGTGGAGATGAGGCCCTGGAAAGTATGAATTTCTGTTTATAAGATGATGAAAACAATGTAGAACCTAAAGAGGGAAGATTTAAAGATGTCACAGAAAATGATGTTGATACATTTCTTGAGAAGCAACAAAATGAAACCACAAGGAGAAGAAACAAGGGGCGACATGGCTCTCTTTAGCTCCTTTTTAACAAAAAAGGGAGAACTACGAGAGGTGGAGTTGATACCACCAAGTAAATTAGATGGCTATATAAGCAATTTTATATATCTGTCAGAAAGAAGGATGGCAACAAATACGAGCCAACCACAATCAGGGCTTTTGTATCCTCCGTTGACAGATACTTGAGGGAGGAAATTTGCTGTGTCTTTGATAACAGACTTTCAATTTCAGAGATCCATACAGGTTTTAAAATAAAAATAAAAACAGCTTAAAGGATTAGGGAAAGGTAACAAACCTTTTGCAGCTGATAATTTATCAGAGCAAGACATTCAGCAATTGATTAAGAAAAAACAGCTTGGAGTTCATAATCCAATCAGCCTCGTCAACTTCTTTTGGTTAAACAACTATTTGCAGTTTGGGATCCGCACTGAAAAAGAGTCACATGATCTCATGTGGGG